>PVLD010005323.1:0-113444 GCA_004027595.1 Dinomys branickii | reverse complement strand
CTAGTCATGTTATTTATTTGAAGTTTTCCTTCTTTTGCTGACTGTTTAATTATTTGTTCTGTTTAGGGAGTTATTTCTATAGCTGTTCTTGGGATTGTGGTCTATTTTTTCTCTGTCTAGAATATCTTTTAGTGCTTTTTCCAATGCTGGTTTAGCACTCATGAATTTCTTCAGTTGTTCTTTGTCGTGGAAATATTTTGTTTCTCCATTGAATTTGAGGGATAATTTTGCAGGATACATCAGTCTGGGTTGGAGGTTGTTTTGTCTTAGAATCTGTAGTATCTCGCTCCAACCTCTTCTTGCTTTCATGGTTTCCGTTGAGAAATCTGCTGTGATTCTGATGGGTTTTCCTTTATAGGTGATCTGTTTCCTTTCTCTGGCAGCTTTTAATATTGTGTTCTTTTGCTGGATATCTGGGATCTTGATTATTATATGCCTGTGTGTGTTTTTCTTTGGATTATGGATCATTGGGGTTCCATATGCCTCGCTTAACTGAACTTCAGTATCTTTTACCTTGTTTGGGAAATTTTCTGCTATTATTTCACCAAATATTCCTTTTATATCGTTTGTGAGATCTCCTGCTGTTTCACACACTCCTATAATTCGACTATTGTTACGTTTTGCCTCATCTTGCAGCTGTTGGATTGACTTTTCTTGTGTCTTTGATGATATCATGAGATTCTTCCTTTCACGCTCATAAGCTGCCATGCTGTCTTCAAGTTCTGAAATTGTTTCTTCGGTTTCATTTAAATGGTTTTTCATGCTTTCAGTGTTAGTTTTCAAAACCTGGCATTCTCTTTGGACCTGTTTCATTATTTGTAATTCATTCCTAAATTGCTCTTGTAACGTTTCCATTTGTTTCCTATTTTCTTCTAGTATTTTGTCTATTTCTTGTCAGTGTGAATGGAACATTTCTTCCATCATTGTTTTCAGCTCGTTTTTTGTCTGAGAAATCATTGCGGATATGTGGGTTATTTCTCCTTTGAGCTCTTTCATGGCCTGTTGGAGTTGTTATATTTCGGATGCAATCGTTTCATAACTTGAAGTTATGAGGCTTCCTGGTTCCCCTGTATCTTCACATTCAAAACTTGTTCTGGGTGGGGTTGAGTTTTGAGACTGCGTTTTGTTTCTCCGTTTTCCCATTTTTGGGTATCAGATTCAAACTGTGGAGCTATAAATTCCACAGACAGTTCAGCAGGCAAAGGTCTGCTGCAGAGGCTACCCCAATGGTTACTTCTCTTTGGGAGAATGTCCCTTAAGCTGTCTGCTGAGATTTCCGCTTCTACTCCCTACCCCAAGACCTGGCCGGGGCGAATAAACAGCTCGCCACCCCAGGATTCTTGCAGATAGGCCACTCAGGTGTTCCTCCCTGGGTGGAGCTCCTTCCCCCCTCACGAAACCCGTTGGGGCGCCTAAGTAGGTCTTCCCACCCGGGAGATCCCGCAGTCCTTAAAGCTGCTTTGATGTCTCTCTCTGGGCTGAGCTTCTTCCCGATTCAGGACAAACCGGTTAGAGCGCGCACTTAACTCACCCTGTGATCGTGCAGACAGGAGTGCCGTTCAGATGTTTTTCCCTGGATGGAGCTTTTCCCTGACTCAGAAATCGCGCCGGCCGGTCGCTATTGCTCCAGTTCGCGCAGCACTGGCTGCGGGGGTGGGGTTCTGAGCGGGATCCCGGAGCGCTGCCCGGTTTGGCGCAGTTTGTCCCAGTAGCGCGTTCTCTGTCGGGTTCAGGAGCTGAAGCCGTTCTTCCCTCCATACTCGCTCTCTCGGCTGGTCGTCTTCTTCCCGGAAGTCCTCATTTCTGTCTTCATATTGCTATATTTCATTGTTTGGGTGGTAATCCTCTGGGAGGTTCTCTCTCTGCTGCCTACCCGGTCGCCATCTTCCCGGAAGTCCCCCGGTGTGTTGGTATTAAATCTCTGAATGTTTTATAGAATTCAGCTGTGAATCCATCAGGGCCTGGCTTTCCTTTTTCAGTAAATTTTAATCATATTTTCAGTCTCATTAATTGATCTTGGATTGTTCAGGATTTTTATATCTTCTTGATTCAACTTTGGTAATTCATACATATCTGGGAATCTTTCCATTTATTCTGAGTTTTCTATCCTATCAGAGTAAAGATTTTCAAAGTAGATTTTAATGATCTTTTGAATTTCTGCCGGATCTGTGGTGATTTGATCCTTTTCATTTCTTATTGCATGAATTTGAGTTCTTTCCTTTCTTTTTTTGATAAGGTTAGCTAAGGTTTTATCAATTTTATTTATTCTTTCAAAGAACCAGCTCTTTGATTCATTTATATTTTGTAGTGTTTTCTTCATGTCAGTTACATTAATTTCTGCCCTGATCTTTGTAATCTCTTCCCTTCTTTGGGCTTTGGACTTGACTTGTTCTTCTTTTTCTAAAAGTTTGAGGTATAGCATTAGACTATTTATTTGTTCTCTGTCTGTTTTACTTACATGTGAGTTTACCAGTATAACTTTCCTTCTGAGGACTGCTTTCATTGTATCCCACAGGTTTCAGTAAGTTTTATATACATTTTCATTTGTTTGTAGATATTTTTTATTTTCTTCTGTGACCCATTGGTTGTTCAGGAGGTTGTTATTTAATTTCCAAGTGTTTATGGAATTTTTTGAGTTCCTTTTATCATTAATTTCCAATTTCATTGCACTGTGGTCAGATAATATGCATGGGATAATTTCTTTTTTTTTTTTCATTTATGTTGGTATGCTCTATGGGTTAGAATGTGGTTTGTTTTAGAGAAAGTCCCATGTACAGCTGATAAAAGTGTGTATTCTGATGTTGTGGGGTGAAAGACTGTGTATATATCTACTAAGTCCATTTGTTCACAGATTTGGTTCAGATCTGTTATTTGTTTGCTAAGTTTTTGTCTAGTTGACCTCTTTGTGTCAAAGGGGTATTGAGGTCCCCTATTACGATAGTGTTATTAATTGTTTGGTTTTTCATGTCTGTTAAGATTTGTCTTATGTGGTTTGGTGCTCTGATATTTAGTGCATACATGTTTATCATTGTTATCTCTTCCTCTTGCAGTTTCCCCCTAACAAATATGTAGTGACCTTCTTTACCTCTTTTCGATTGTTCTCTGTTTGAAGTTTACATTGTCTGCAAACATAATAGCTACATCTGCTTTTTTCTGGGTTCCTGTTGCATGGAGAATTGTTGTCCATCCTTTGACTTTCAGCCGATGGATTTCCTTTTGAGTAAAATGTGTTTTTTGTATACAGCATATCATTGGATTTTGTTTCTTAATCCACTCTGCGAGTCTGTTTCTTTCGACTGGTGAATTGAGGCCATTTACATTAATGGTTATAACTGATGTATAGTGGCTTATCATTGTCATGTTATTTACTTGCTGTTGGATTTCTACTTTTTCTACCTGTTTAATTGCTTGCTCTGCTTGAGGGTTCCTTTGTATTTTTCTTGAAATTGTCATTTTTTAATCTGTCTAGAATATTTTTTAGTATTCTTTGTAAGGATGCTTTAGCACTCATGAAGTTCTTCAGTTGCTCTTTTTCTTGGAAATATTGTATTTCTCCATTAAATTTGAAGGATTGTTTTGCAGGATATATCAATCTTGGTTGGAAGCTGTTTTTTCTCAGGACCTGTAATACTCCAGTCCAAGCTCTTCTATATTCAATGGTTTGTGTTGAGAAGTTTGCCGTGATTCTGACAGGCTTTCCTTTATAGGTGATCTGTTTCTTTTCTCTAGCAGCTTTTAATATTCTGTTTTTTTTTCTGGAGATCTGGGATCAAATCTTACTAGATGTCTGGGTGTAATTTTATTTTGATTATGACTAGTTGGAGTTCTATATGCCTCATCTGTGTATCAGTTTCTGTTTCCATGCTTGAGAAATTTTTGCTATTATTTCTGCAAATATTCTTTTTATGTCATTTGTGTTGCCCCCTGCTGTTTCATTGACTCCTATTACTTGGCCATTATTTCTCTTTGTCTCATCTTGCAGCTGTTGAATTGACTTTTCCTGGTTCTTTGTTGATTTTAAGAGATCCTTTTATGATTGCTAGCTGCCCTGCTATTTTCAAGATCTGAAATTCTGTCTATGGCTTCATTCAAGTAGTTTTGCCACCTTTCAGTGGAATTTTTGATGTCCTGAAATTCTCTAAATCTGCGTTCTAGTTCATTCCTGTATTGTTAATTTAATGATTCCATGAGTTGCCTGTTCTCATCTATTTTTTTATATATTTTTTCTTTAGATGTGCTGAGCAATTCTTTCATTATTATTGTCATTTCATTTTTTGCTTGAGAGATTATTTGTGATCTGATGTCTTCTATGGCCAGATGGAGTTGTTTCTTTACTTCCATTGCAATCCTTTCAGCAATTTCAGATGTGTATTTACTGAGTTTTCCTATGTTGATGTCTCCTGGACTTTTTCTGAGTGGGGTGGAGTTCTTTTTTTTTTTTTTTCTATGTTTTTATGTTAAAGACAAAAGAATGGAAACATCAAAAACCAAACAGATATAAACCAGAATAACTCAAAAGCAATAAAGGAAATACATCATTATAGAGAAGATAGTAGGGAATTAACAATGGTTGCTGTATTACAGAATGTTATCTTGAAGTTGGTTACTCAGTGATACAAATAAAGGCATGTACAGTTGATCAGTCAGTTTTCTCCATCTTCATTTCTGTTGTTATCCCACCCAGGCAGTCATCTTCCCTCTGATAATAACTGTACCTTTTGGTTTATTTACTTCTTCAGGCTCTCACATTGGGAAGACACATGGCTGCCTCAAATTATGTTGTAACAAACATGGGTGCACAGAAATTACTATGGCACTAGGTGGAAAAGCACCCATCCTCAAAGATGGTAGATAGGCAGGGACCCAGGCACACTATGGTCAGCACCCCATTGACAAGCCCTTGAGGCCCTTGGGGGTCTGGTTGAGTCCACAGGGTCACCCCTGGGAACCACCAGGCTCTGCCCTGATGCAGTGCTCCCAGGAGCTCGATCAAGTCTGCAGAGTTGTCCCTGTGGGCCACTGAGCTCCACCCCAATGAAGCACTCCCAGGGGCCCAGCTGAGGTCACAGGGTCACCCCCACAGATGGCTGGGCCAGGTTGTCAGGGTTTTCATGTAACCTGTGGGGTACCCTCCTCCCCCCACAGGCTGCTGAACTCCCATCAAGGCTCCTGGGATCCCCAGTGTCTCCCTGCAGGCTGCCTGTGACTCTTTGGAGGCTATCCTCGACCAGCTAGAGGTCTGGGTGTACTTCCAAGTCTTCACCTCCTCCCACCTCTCAATTCCAGTGCTGCCACTCCCCGTCACTTACACAGCTGGGCATTGGGTGCACTTAACGATACTGGGCACAAGTGGCATGAAGTCTCCTCCCCCTGCTCACTGAGGTAGTCCAGGGTGTGTACTAAGTTTAGTTACTAGTTTTAGGAGTCAATTGGAAGAGTTTTTTGAGTCTTCTGTGTAGAGTATGTTGTCATTTCTTGATGTCCAGGACTCCTGCTTTTCATATAACTTGTCTCTGTGGGTTGATACAAGGTTCATATTTGCAAGTGATATGAAGTCCCTCTCGGTGCTCATAATAGTAGTTTAGAGTAGGTCCTGAAGCCCATGGTCTCAGCCCATTACTGTCTGGAACACATGTTGAGTGCGAGGGGTGTCGAGTCTCAAGGTGCTCACAGAGGGGTTTCAGGGTGAGACCTGAAGCCCAGTACCTCAGCTTGTGCTTTCTGCTTGGTGCTGGAGTGAGATGGGCACAGGGCAATCTGGCCCACCTCCATCTGCACCTCACTCTTGCTGGTGTGCTGCAGTTCCCATTTGTTCATTGGCTGGATCCTGGGATTTTCCATGGCCCAGGGGTTGCTGCCCCCAGTCTCTGCTGCTCTCTGCTGGTAGTTGCTCTCACAGGGGAGAGGTAGCAGGCCACAACCTTGGGGCAGGCGTGGAGCTGGGTGTGGCGGGCTGTGTACTTGTTATTCTGCCTTGCCTCAAGGTGCTGATCCGGGTGGGTTGCTACAGAGTGGGCATGCTGATTTAGTGGTTATTCCTTTCCATCATCAAGCTGGATTCAACAGCACCTCCTGACTACCTCTGCTTCTTTTCTGGGGTGAACTTTCTCAGCTCTGGTTTTGGCCCAGTTCTCAGAGTTTTGCTCTCCTCTTGCTGAGTTGGGCGGCTTCTGTGAGCACGGGCTTCCGAAGCTGAAGCTGAAACTGCGAGTGTAGGGATGATGGAGTGGGCCGAGGGTGTGTATGCAGTGGTGACTGCCTCTTTGTCCTCCTCCTCTTCCTCAGAGTGCACCGTGGCGGCCACCCGAGCTGTTTCTCAGGAAGGAATCTGTTTGATTTTTCTGATGGCTTTGATTCTCATTTCAAATCCTTCCTGGTACCAGGGGACCTGCTTCTCTCCTTCCTGTCTTTCTCATGTTGCTGTAATCCAGTGTCTGGGTGGCGACCCTCCGGGAGGATCTCTCTCTACTGCCTACCCGGTCACCATCTGGGCTACGCTTTCACCACTCCAGTTTTGGCCCAGTTCTTGGAATTTCGCTCTCCTCTTGCCGAGTTGGGAGGCTTCCGTGAGCACAGGCTTCCAAAGCCATAATCCAGTATTTGAGTGGCAATCCCCCGGGAGTATCTTTCTTTGCTGCTTACCCTGTCGCCATCCAAGATGGGAGCCTCAGTGCCAGCAGCTCATGGACTACCTGCTTTAGTGCCTCAGGTGACGCAGGGGATGTGCCGAGGGGGCCCAAGCACAAAACCCAGTGTTAGCAGTTCGTGGGTCTTCTCAGTCAGAATCTCCTGTCTGCACCGGGTGCACAGAGGGTGGAGACACACTCACTAATTTTGATTGTCATTTCTTTGCTTTATTTTTTATTTAATAGTCTGTTGTTTTATTTGCATGTGGTTGCAAATATGATTTCTGATTTCATTCCATTGTGGTCAGAAAAACTGATTCGTCTGTTTCCAGTCCTTTTCAGTCTTGTTTTATGTCCTAATGTATGCTTTGTTTTGGAGTGTATTCATTTTGGGAATAGTGACTGTTGTTGAACAGAACATTCTGTAGCTGTGTTGATTTATATCATTGAGCCGGTCTTCTGTTTCTTTCACTTACTTTACATTTTTATAATTTCTGTGTACTCTATTTGGTGTTCTCAGAATTTTGTTTTTGGTCCTTTAGATTTGACTTGCTTTTTTTCTGTAATATACTTTAAATAGCTTCCTTGAAGTTTTGTCTTATTAAAAGTCCAGCATCTGGACTTCCTCATGAGCCATTTCTATTAATTGGCTTTTTTTCCAGTACACAGGTCATATGTATTATTTATCTGCATAACTTGTACATTTAAAGTAATAAAATCTTGTGAGGTGTGGTGTGACACATCCCTTTAATCCCAGCACTCTGGAGGCTGTGGTAAGAGGATCACCTTAAGTTCCGGGTGACCCTGGGCTACATAGTAAGTTCGAAAGCCAGCCTGAACTATAAAAGTGAGACCCGGTCTCTAAAAACTAATAAGCAAACTAAGTAATATAATGGGGCAACCTTTGAATCAGATTCTTTCCCTTTCCAAGAGTTTGTTTGTACTGTTTGTTGTTTTGTGACTTTACTGAATTAAATCTTAAAATTTGTATATTTTGTTATGTGTGGCAGTGAATTCCCTGCTTGGTTAGCTTAATATTCAGCTAATATTTAGACACCAATTTCCTTAAAAGCTTGGAACCATGAAATCCTCCAGTCTTTGCCAAAGGGTGCTGTGTGCATGTTGAGGCATGCTTTAAACACTCAGGAAGTTAACAACTTTGCTTATGTTTGAACTTCTTGATTGCATGGAACTTAAAGATCAGCTATAAATGAGAGGTTAGTGCCTTCGTAGGTCTTTTCTGATTATGTATACAGACAGCCTTTCATTTCATATAACCTAGGTTTCCAGGAATGTCATAGTTTTTAAAAGACCTCTATGGACATCTAATTTCCCAATTTTTCATTTTAACCCTTTTGTTTATCTGCTACCTTAGGTGTACCTAAGAGTACAAATTGACTCTTAATTGTTTTTGACAAATGCCTATGGGAAAAGGTATTTTGTATTGGACAAGCCCTGATTTAGGTCACATAAAGACATCTCTGCAACTAGGGATGGAATCTTCCAGGAAACTACCAGATAGGTCAAGTAATAATAATATAGGTCTAAAGAAGCTCCAACCCTATTCTGTCCCCTTTGGCATCTGGTAAGCTGCTGGTTTTCTCCATTGTTGTAAGATACTTATTTTCAAAAATATCATGCAGCTGGAATAGGGGAGAGGAAATGGAACTAGGTCTGAGCAAAATGCTATTTAGCTTATATTTTTACTAAGATTGAGCTGTTTTTCTTGAATAACTACTCCCTGGATTACTGAAGTTTTGGATTAATTTCTGGAGTTCTGAAAAAGCTAACTATTTTTTATGGTTTTCTTGTTGCTTTTACTGAGAAGAAAATACTTGAAGATCCTTATTCTACTACTTTTACTGACTTCACTCTTTTTTTTTCCCTTTGATTTTTTGAGACAGGCTCTCACTATGTAGTTCAGGCTGGCCTGTAGCTTACTATGTAGCCTAGTCTATCCTCAAACTCACAGCGATCCTCTTGTCTCAGCCTCCCAAGTGCTGGGATTGCAGGTGTGTGCTGCCATGCCTAGTGAGCAGCTGACTTCACTCCTGTTATTTCTTTTCAGAGAAGTTAATTGTCCTTTCCCTTCTCTTACCACCCACCCCTTAAAGTATCAACAACAATTGTTGATTCTTTCTATGGATTCTACATTTGTCAACTAATCTCACTTAAAAAATACTTACGAAAAAGTTTGCAACTATTGTACATGTACAGATAATTTTCCTCTTAATTTCCCACTAAAGAATTTAGTATAACTATATAGCATTTACATTAAGTATTATAAGTAATCTAGAGATGTTTAAAAGTATACAAGAGCATGTGTATGGGTTATATGCTCATACTACACCATTAAATATAAGCAATTTGAGCTGTCTTAGAATTCAGTATCCATGAAGAGAGAGGAATTTGTGGAACGAACCCCCACAGATATGGAGATAGTGGTTTTTTTTAATAGTTGAGACTTTATTCTAATAGCTATAATTACAGTGCTTGTCAAAATAAAAACTGAAAACAAGTATACAAAGTGGTCGATTGCTAATTGTGCATTGAAAGCAATAAGAAGTTCCACAAGACCAAATAAACCAGTTCTGGTTTCCCCAGGATAAATGTAACAGCTCCAGCTTCTTTAATGTTTATCAAAATACAAAAGAAAGAAGGTAAAGTTCATCTTTTCTGATGGCAGATGAGACCCTTGCAGAGTGAGGAGGAAAGTTACTTCACAGATGGAGGTGGGGGTGCTCTGGGACTGTGGTCTGGAGTGGACCAACTGAACCCAGATTGCATGCGCTCCAGCTGGTGAGACCCAGACTTTGATCGACACATCTGAGTGGGCACTGGAAATAGGAGGTGCCACTCCAGCTACATATTTCCCAAGGATGTGCCCCACACAGCTATCATGTCCCTCCAGCCTACCCTGAAGTGACCATGTGAGCATTAGTACAAGCACAGTGCAATGGAACGCAGGTGACCCCAAAGGCAGCCGGGCCAGAGTCTCTACTGTGACCATGCAGTGGGTGGTGTTTGTTGGTCACATCTCTTGCTTTCCCAGAGGAATAGCTGATCTGATGGGTAGTGCTCAGCTGAAATGCAAAACCTATGCTAGGTAGAGTCTCCCGTCTGTGTGTTCAAGTGATCGCCTTATCTTGTCATTTTTAACTCTTTCTAAAAATGCGCAGAGTTTGGGTTAAAAAGCAAACATTAAATGGATCCAGACACTAATCTGTAGCCCAGTGGCTCTGGGAGGCCAGGTGCCCATTGTACCCAGATTCCTTCTCAGTACTGACAGTGAGTTGATTCTTTTTTTTTTTTTAACAATAAAATAGTTGAGTAGTATTGCATAGGAGTACCAGAAACTGTGTCAATGGAAACAGAAACTATTTACATTAAATAGAAATCTGGCTGCAAGCTGTGTCTGCACATGTACAGCACAGTGTGTGCATGGTGACCAACCCTGGAGACACCTTCTGGCACTCAGGACCACAGAGTCACAGTTTGCCACGTGAGAGGAAAGCAGAGGGCAGAGAGGAGGAAGTGAGGGTGAAGAGAGTTCTGGTTCCCTTCTGGTTCTAGAGCTGATTGGACAGCCAGTCCAGTCCTTTATAGAGCCCATCACCCCTGTAGGTGGTGTAGGTGGCCTAAATGTGTCAGTTCCTGTGGAATAGAGTGTAGCCCCAGGTTGCCTGTGCTTTCACCTGCATTCACTGTATTGAGAAGGTCCTATCTTTTGGCACACACAAAGATGACAGCATCCCAGAGCTTGTCCTTGGCCAGCATCCTAATGAGCTCCTCACAGGCCTCATTTACTTGCTCTGTCGTTGCTATTGTTATAGTTTGTGTCTGAATGTCCCCCCCAAAGCCTCATGCAGTCATGGAGCAAGCTTCTAGAGTTTGTGATTGACTCACTGTCAAATGTTGGAATTATGGATGTGAGTGCTACTCCTGTCCTAGGATGGATAGTTTGCATAGAGTGTAAGGGAGGGAAAGAGGCTGCTTGCCGCTGCTCCTCCCATTGCTGCTGTTACTTTTGCTGTCTTCCACTGCCATGAACTGTTGCCCTCTGCCATGTGCCACTCTGCCTTGGAGCCAGCCATATCAGTACTGAAACCTCCACAAACTGCAAGCTAAATAAACCTTTCCTTCCTTAATTTTGGGCGTCAGGTGTTTTGTGTCAGCAATGAGAGAAAAGTAAGCAAGGCAGCTGTCCATCACAAAGAGCAAGCCTTGGGTGTTCTGAATCCCACAGTGTGTAGATCTTGACCTGGCCACCCACACCCCATGAGGCGAAGCTGGTTTTTTTGTATTTAACAGTCTCGGGCTGGACATACAGCTCAGTGGCACAGTTGCCTGTCCGGCAAGCACAGGTACTAAGTTCAATTCCCAGTACCTAAAAAAACAAAACAAAACAAAAAGTCCTTGTATTCAGCAGTCTCCACTTTGAAACCTGTGGTGGGAATGGTAGTCACAATTTAACCAACTGTCAGATTATACAGAATTGTCTTTCCAGCAGCATCCAGACCCACCATAAAAATGCACATTTCTTTTTTGCCAGAAAACTGCTTGAGGATTGCAAAGATATTCCCTATGTTTGTGGATGCGTGGAGGTGACACTGGCCGGAGACCTCAGTGGGGCTGCTCTGAGCCAGGCATTGGTTTCACTCCCATGAGATGGTGGCACAGACCTATCTCATTTTCAGTGTGATGGTCCAGTTTCCTTTCACTTAGTGAGTTAGTGGGCAGGCGTGGTCTTCTTTGTTCTTGATAACTTTTGTTTTCTCACTTCTGATTCTCTTAAGAGTCTTATTAGAGTTGTGAGAACAAGTTGGGAATTAGTATCTCTTAAACTGTCCAAATGATAGTAAGGTGGGGAAAGAAAGAAGAAGAAAAGATGTCATATAAAGCCACACAAACATAGTCATACCAGCGAAAAACACCCATCAGTTTTCCCATACTTAGAATAAATGATGAAAATACTAGACCAAAGAAAAACCCTAAAGTAAAATTTAGAATTTTAAGAAGCTTGTAAAATTATCTGCTTTTTATATGTATTTATATTTTGTAATGTATTTGGTATTTTGCCCCATCAGGATGCTCGACATGCAGCAGAAGGAGAAATATATACCAAACTTAACCAAAAAATTGATGAATTTGTTCAGCTTGCTGATTATGACTGGACATTGTCTGAGCCAGATGGAAGAGCTAGTGGTTATTTAATGGATCTAATTAACTTTTTGAGAAGCATCTTTCAGGTGTTTACTCATTTACCTGTAAGTATAATTTCAAAAAGTTGTAAGTGTGCTTATCAAAGTATATCTCAGAATTCAATTTCAGTTTGAGGTTGTCTTGTTTAAATCAGTTTCCTTTTTCTTGAGACAGGGTTTCGCTATGCTTCACCTAGGCCTTAAGCTCAGGTGAAGACTGCAGAGACAAAAGGATTGGATGGACATTCCTGTATTAGTGTATCTAGATATAGTAGAACTACTGTTAAAACAGGACTGGAGTAGTTTTATACAAATAAAATTGGAAGAAATTTTATCAGCCAATTTATTCTATGATATAAGCTATAGCCAAATGTAAAGATAAAATATTTAAAATGGAATCCAAACAACTGCCACCAACCCTTTCCCTTATTTAAAATGAAGAAAAAGTTATATTCCTCATTCTTTACTTTTTACCCAACAGGAGTTGCTCAGAGGCTTCTTTGGAATAGTTGAGGGAGGTGTTTCTAAAGAAATGAGAAAAATAGCTTGAAAACATTTTAATCATGGACCTGACCAAAGAATTTTTACAAGCTTACCCACAGATAATAATGTATCCCTAACTGCTGTCCTTGAATTGAAAAAGGAAACTTGTAAAGATAATTATTTTTTTTATCAAGTGGTTTTTAAAGAAGTGTTTTTATGTAGTATGCACTAAATAATTGTAAAATGAACTTGAATTCACTTTGTATGAGTCTCCATGCTTTCAGCCCAAAGCAGTCCTCAAGAATAAACAAATGCACATTCATGCAGGCACATATATTGTGTTTTTATGTTGTTATACTTGCATAACTTGGTGTGAAGTGAGGTAGAAATTTTGTGCATAAATGGGAAAAGATTAAGGGAGATTATATGTGAGAAATGTTGGGAGTATGTGCTACATCTCAAGGCTATCATCCTGGAGGGAAATGTGGCTTTCTTATACCCTCATGACATTGAGAAACAGATTTATTGGTCTAACCAGATCTGTCTCATTTATAATAATATTTTGTATGGTTTTAGGTGGGTCTTTCTATGCCATTTTGGACTTTTGACTATGTCATGTGACATAGGTTTTTCCATAAAAGGTATAAAAGTTTTAGGTCAGGATAGCTCAGCGCCACAGCACCTACCTGGCAAGCACGAAGTCCTGAGTTCAGTACAATCAGTTAATCAATACATACATACACACATACATATATACATACATAAAATTTTTTACAGTGTAGCTCAACAAATTCAACAATAAATACAGGGAAAATGCCCCTACAACATCATATTCATATTTAAGGAAGAACTAAAAACAAAATTTCCAAACAAAAATGTTATTGACCATGATAAAGTTTAATTGTAGTTGATAGAATAATTGTATTATGCCTTAGGGTATTAGTACTCTGAAACCCTGAAATTGTAGAAATATTCAATTAGATTGTTCTCTTTCAAAGAACAAAAATAAGGGTTCTAAGTGTGTTTTTTTCTAAGCAAAACATAGCTTATGTAAGCCACCATTTTATTTACATGTTTTAACCTAGAAATGATTTCTTGGTTTGAGTTTACTATTGAACTTAGGTAGAGAAGGACCAATTCTGGACCTCTTCAGCCCTCAAAGAGTATTTGGAAGATAGTTTTTAATCACATTCAGTCTCATGTCAATCATCTGAAGCAGAACTAGCTACCCCACTTAGGGTATGAGAAGCTAAGTAATGAGTTTAGTCTTGGTCCCTCTCCCTATCTTACATTTTGTTCAGGAACAATGGGAAGAGTTAAGGGTCCATGGAAATTGTGGAACCAAGGGCTACTCTTACAAGTAGTGCAAATGTTGACCAATAGTGCAAAAATTGGACAAGAAGTAGATTTTCTGGGACAAAGGTGGCTTTCTTACTTCCCCCACTCTGTAACAACCTGCGTTTGAACTTTTTCAGTTTAAAACCTCCATCCTTAGCTTTACTGAGTAGTTTTTGTCATCTCTATCACTGTGGAAAAGAATGTTTTCTAAATCAAAGATTGTCATTATGTGTGGTTGCTGATCACATTGCCAGTGCAAATTCCCCTGGGTCCAGAAATGTTACAATCTACTTAGTAGGACATTTTCTGTGCTTACAGGATATCAGAACAGTAGAGGCTAATAGAATTATAATTTTTATCGAGCTTAGGAAAAGAAATCTGTCATCTTCACAGATTATGGTAGTAGTAGAAAGCTGTAAGATTTGGAAACTACCAATAATGTCCACTTCACATCTTACTTCCAGGGTTAGAAGTGAGTATGTTGTTATATCCCTTGTTTGTTTTTCTTTAGGAGTTAGCCAGTACAGCCCATGTGGGCATGGAGGAGTAAAGAACTTTCTTGCCTCTAAATCAGTGGTGGCAAACCTGTGGCACAAGCCACAGCAGGCTCTTTGTACCATTGAAAGGTGTAAAAGCTTGCCATCGCTGCTCTAAACATCTATTAATCTGTACTCTATCAGGAAAGCCATGCTAAACAGTCAGTGTTTATAGTAATCACAATTATTTCTTCATTACCCAAAATACTAAACTGACCTGTTATATGTCTTATCTGTCTTGAGGCACCTTGCTTTTTTTGATTCATTTAGAGTTTATTAATCTTTTATTGCTTCTTAAGGGTGTGGTGCTAAAGAGAGGTAGTTCATAGGATTGGTGGTAGAACTAATGAAGAAGGGAGAATAACCTTGGTGTATTCACATTTACAGGATGAGGGCTGGGGATATAGTTGAGTGGCATAAGCACCTGCCTGGTGAGCACATGGTCCTGAGTTTGATTCCTGGTACCAAAAAAACCCAAAAATCCTATTTATAGGGTGCTTGTGGATCAGTAGTTATAACAGAAAATGCAACAGGCCAAGATGCTGATAAATACACAAAATTTGAACATGGCACTATAATTCAAAAAGTTAAGAGATTAGATTTTGCTTTATTTTTTGCAAAATAAAGTGCCATCAAAGGATCATGTTCATACTAATACATATAGAGGAGAGGTTCATAGTGACAGTTGAGACTGTGAGGATGGCAACAATCATACCTTCCAGAAAACTAAAAATGTGGCTACAACATGCCATCTAAGTCCATGTTCAAAAGAGTATTTAAAAAAAAAAAACTCCAAAGTTTGATGATCCCTGTGGTTGGGCTATCACAGTCACTTTGTCCTCATGGAGACACAATACCCAACAGCATCCTAAGGGAGGGGAGGTTTATTTTGGCTCAGTTTCAATCTATTGTCTGCTGGCTGCAAGGCATAGACAGAATGGGAGAGGGGTATGGTGAATGAAAAGGTGCTTAACCCACGGCAGCCAGAGAGCAGAGAGAGGAGCCAGAGATAGAATAAACCCTCCCAAAAGACAGCCTCTTTAATAAGTGGTGCTAGAAAAACTGGCTTTCCGTATGCCAAAGACTAAAACTAGAGCCATGTCTATCACCATCAAAATCTAAAAAATCAAAATCTACTGGAAGAGAAAATAGGTAGAAATCTTGAAGACATAGTTATAGGCAGAGAATTCATGAATAAAACCCAGATCACATGGGAAATACTACAGAGAATCAACAACTTGGATCTCATCTTATTAAAAAGCTTTTGCACATCAAAAGAAACCATCAAAAGTGAAAGGACAACCTACAGAGTGGGAAAAAATTTTAGGCAGCTGTCCCTCAGACAAAGGACTTACATCTAAAACGTATAAAGAATTGAAAAAAAATCAGGCCCCCCATATTTAAAGACCCAATGCAAAAATGAGCATCTGCGATAAATACGCAATTCTCAGATGAAAAAATACACATGGCAAATGAATATATGAAAAAACATTCAACATCATTGGTCATTTGAGAGATGCGAATTAAAATGACACTGAGATTCCATCTCACCCCAGAAAGAATGCTTATCATCAGGAAAATCAACCAACAACAAATGCTGGAGGGGCAGTGAGGAGAATGAAATTTTGTTCTACCTTTTTTTCTATTAAAAAAAAAGAATAAACCCTTCCAGGCTATACACCCAGTGATGTACCTCCGACTAGGCCCTGCCTTCTAACAGCAAGTCAGCTGTACCACAGCCATAATTTGCTCCCCTTCCAAAAGCCTTGCCTGTGAATACTTGATACTTTTGAGGGACATTTGTACCTTTAGTGAATACACTTTGAAAGAACCAGAAATGCACATGTACTGTAGGTAGTCCTAAAGTTTTCTCACTTTGGGAAAAATTTTTGCTTTAACTTTATATTCTGACAGCCGTCCCCCACGTGTGTTCCAAGAGCAAGTATTTGTGTTACTATTTTATATTCTTATAAATGGGGATTGTTAGGAGGGAAAAAAGCATAAATAGGAGGAATGAGATTTCATATTTAACTCTGAGGATTGTTCACTGATGTGCTAACATCAGGACAGAAAGTGAGTTAGGAAATACAAAATTAGAAAAGGTATGTTGGAGAAGATTGAAGGTGTTTTAGTGAGTATATTTTGAGAGACCTGTGAATTTGTTGGCATAAGCTCAACAATCTGTCTTCAAGGTAGTATTAAAGTTATTATTAAAACTCACTAGGGAAATTCATCTTGATATTTAAACCCTTGTAACTCACCCATTATGTATTATTAGGAATTTGAGACATTTCTATGTTATACTGAGTGCTTACTCTGAAGATGAATTAAAATATATCTTCTAAGTAAAGGAATCTAGCTTTGCGCAGTGGCAGTGTCGTAGCCAATGAGGTTTATCCGAGGCACAATTATTGCTAAGTAAAGGAATCCTTGTACATTTGTGAAATAATCCTGGGGAAATGATCATATTCTATGCTAATATTTTTTTTTCTAATTTAATAACATGTTTACATTTGAGTGAGATGAATTTCATATAGTAAAATTTTAGTGGTTCGTATATATAAACCAGAAGAAAGAATATTTCTCTTTTAAAATGTCTACACTTTAGTTAGGCACTCTCTTTCCCTTTTTACCTTAGAAAAGAGTATCTCAGACTCGTAACATATTTATGTAACAGACTGAGAAGCATTGCATTTGTCAAAAATGGTAATTTACTGCTTTAGTTTTTAAAAACTGGGCCAGAATTAATAAGTTTACATAAGCAGTATTAGGTTTTATATTTGAATATACCATGATTTTATTTAGTTTTCATTTTTATACAATGGTTACATAACTCTTAAAAACAAAATGTATTATCCTTAAAGAATAATGCAGTGTACTATGTATTTGCATCTATATATGTCTTTTTCACTTAAGTAAAAAAAGCAGTTTCATTTTGCAACACACATGTTTTTATGTGGGGATATAAATGAAAGAAAATGGACTTCCCTAGGTCATTAAGGAACAGTAGACCATACAGAAAGAATGAGTGTGATTTCAAGAGCACATTTTATATCACATGTACTTGAGAGAATGAAAGCAACACCAAAAATACTTCCAAAGAATTGCTGTTGAAATCAAATCTTTATTAGATCTTTGAAATAAGAGAATGGTGAGACAAATGAAAGCTTCAAATAAAAATTTAAAGTGCCAAATTAATTTATAAGTATTCAACATTTCTGCTATTACATTAAATCTTTGAAAGCATTACTTTGAAACTAAAAGTTTCAGCCCTAATCTAATAAAATATTTTTATTACATGTTATTTTATGATATTTCAAAGGAAAGAGTATCTGTAGCCTAATCTATAATAGGAAGTTATTTTGGAAATTTGGCTTGATATACAGACTAGCATTTTCTTGATTCCTTTTAGAATGAGGTCGATGGTCAGTGGTTTATTGTTCCTGTGATTGGCATTAAGTCTTTACAGCTTGCAGTGTGGTACTATTGGATAAAGCATGGCTATGTTCCACAAACTAAATTCAAAAAGTGTCAGTCAAGGCCTCACATAGGTTATTTAGCGAATGAGTTTTCTTACTGATTTCACCAAGTGTCACCTCATGCTGTCTTTGATTGGCACAGCCTGGCAGGGAGGATGGATGAATCTGTCACCGGCTGGTTAATTGTGTTGCTGGTCTCAGTCTGACATCAGGTCTTTGACTCTTAAATGGCTCAATACAAAACAAATTAGCAGATTGTAGTCATATTTCTCATTCTATCTGCTTTGACTTTGTTGAATGCAGTCCATAAATCATATTGACTGACACACAAGTAAATGATGAAAGCTGCTTTTGAGACATGAATCCAGAAAGCAGCACTGTGAAGGTGCCATGGAAGGATGCATATGGTTGACCCTTCGGGAATTTCTTAGGAGCCAAATGTCTCTTTACCACAATTGTTCTTAGAAGAAAAGCTTTTGGGTAATGCAAAAGGGATCTAGTATGTCAGCAGATTCTCTTTTACAAGTCCTTTGAAATATAAGAAGTTTGTCTAAGGGTTTTCTGTCTTTCCAAGTTGTTTTTCACCAAAATGTTAGAGTAAAAAAAAGAAGTAGTTACCTTTAAACGTTTAGCAGGTGTTTTTACTTATTCATTGAACCTTGTATTGTTAAAGTGAAAAAAAATGTTTAAAATATTTATTAGTTGCAATTAATTCTTGAGAGCAGGAGTAATTTTCGAGGTACAGTGTACTTAAAATGTATTGAATGTCCGTTGTTTTCTCACTTAGTTATTTTGGCTTTGTTATCATGTTAAAAAACAGAGGTTCTTTAATTGAAAGAACAGAAGTTCTTTAATTTTTAAAGATAATTGTATAAATAGATTCTTTTTATTTTAGAAAATGATGTTAAAGCCAATAATAGCAATAATAGTGTTCAAAAGGAGTTGTTTGGTTGTATCTAAATGTGCTAAGGGCTATAGGCATCAGAAACATTGTGGGAATGTACACCCAAGTTTAAACTAAAATGTACTAGTTGTTTCATTAGATCAAGAAGACAATTCCAAAATGACATTTCCAATAGGCTCAACTCTATTACATTGTAATTAAATAACATGCCACTGACTGCTCCTTTTTCTGCTCCCCGCCATTCATATTGATATTATTCTGCAGGAGGAATGGAGCTGCATTTCTCGTGAACTAATCCTATAGGGCTTGGGGGATCTTGAAGCATGCTGGGATTTTCATTGTTTGTTACATTCTTTCTTGGCAGTTCATCAGTATCTGTCAAATTATTGTTGCCATCAGCTTTTGTCTCTATAAAGTTTTTGATTGAGAAGTTGACATTCCATTTCAGATACTGAGTTTTCCGCTGTGCATAGTATCTAAATGCTAAAAGATTAATTCATAAAAGTTGTTTGTTTATAGTCTGATTTTTAAGGTGTAATTTAAAGAACAAATGTTTGAATAAATGTCATGAAAATGTTTATATTTTTATTACTTTGCACATCAACACTACATAAACATTTTTGTACTAGTATTTTGTAGTGCTATGCTTGAAAGATATTGTTCATGACTTTGTAGCTTTATTGGCCTCTGTGATGAGTACAAAAAATATCAAATATCACTGGAGAAATATTTGTTCATGGAAACATTGCAAGCAAGACGTTTCTTAAAAGTCATTATTTCTAAACCATAATCATAGGTCTGTCTAGAAATCAGTTGCCACCCAATCATATAATTGTCAATTTAAGATAGGCATCCTAGAGCAGTATTTTGCTGGAAAATGTTTACCCAAAAGAGTCTTTGTAATATTTTAAAGTTCTACTTGCAATGCAAAGCCTGTTTAAAGAAACAGTTTATAGCCATACACAAGGGGACACATCCGTAATAGCTATTCAGAGGTTGATATCTAAGGATACCAAGTTTGAGGCCAGCATGGACAACTTATGAAACCATGTTTTGAAATAAAAAGTAAAAAAATTTTGGCTGTAGCTCAGTGGTACCGTGCTTGCCTAGCATCTGTGAACCCCTGGATTTAATCTCCAGTTCTACAAAAAAAAAGAAAATGTAATCTGAGGTCCTTGAGAGGCTGAGGTAGGAGAATCCCAAGTTTTAGCCCAGCCTAGGCATCTTAGCAACTTAAGACTGTGTCTCAGAATTAAAAAGTAAAAAGGGCTGAGGATATAACTCAGTGCACAGACCCCGGATTCAGTCTTCTATACTACAAAAAAAAGTTTATAGTAAAAGTGATGTAGTGTTGTGATACAACCATAGATCCTAAACATTGAAGAAATTGTTTATAAGGGACCATTTTAATTAAGGGTAACAGTGAAAGAATGAAATTTCAAGTAGAATTTTAGGTGCTTATTATAGTAGGAAATGTTCTAAAAATTTGTTATATATCATAGTGAAAGAAAAACCACAATATTTTGTAGTGTACATTATTGTATATTTCTTTTTTTTTTTTTTGCGGTACTGGGGATCAAACTCGGGACTTTGTGCTTGCCAAGCAGGCACTTAGACCACTAAGCTATATCCCCAGCCCTGTAGTTCTAAATTACCAGATAAATTTAAAACTTAATTTCTAAAACTACAGATCTATAGATGAAATTGAGGTCTTACTAATATCAGGCCTTTTTCCCCTTCAGTAATTGAAGCTATGCCACAAGCTAATAACTTGGAGTAGAAGTAAAGACTTATGACTCTAAGTATATTTTGAATTTCAGTTATAGTTTAAATAGTAATAACAAATTACACTATTAATTTCCTTTATTCTGGCTTGGTTTGATATATGAAGGAGAGCTTAAAGAGAATTATATGGATTAAATAGATTAATTAAATTTATCAGTATGACAGTGATTTATGTTATAAATGTCATATTTTAATGTACAATTTGAAATATCTGAAATAAACCAGATGTGGTGGCACATGTCTATAATCCCAGCACTCAGGAGGATGAAACAGGAGGATTGCTGTGAACTCGAGGCCAAGCCAGCCTGAACTGCATAGCGAAACTCTGTCTCAAAAAAAAAAATTTGAAATATCTCAAAAGATCTCAAAGTAATAGTTTTTGAACTTGTATTTTTATTTTGCTCTTTGCAGTTAGATTTTTAACATATCCTGAGAAAAATGAGAGAACTAACACAATTTTAATGTCTGTGATATAAAGGTGTAGGCATCCAGAATACAAAAACAAAAGCCACTGGTCACTGCTTTGCCAACAAAAAGGAAGGTAAATAATTTTTTGCTGTATTTTCTGTGTCCATTTGATTATTTGTTTTTCGGTTTGGTTGGTTGTTTTAAACAGGGGAAAGTTGCTCAAACGGCTTGCATGTCGGCCTGCCAGCATCTGTCAACGTCCTTAATGCAGATGCTGCTGGACAGCGAGTTAAAGCGGATAAGCATGGGGGCCGTCCAGCAGTTTAACTTAGATGTCATACAGTGTGAGTGTAAGTACCGCATCAGGTAACGCTCTAGGGCTCTGCGCACCTCTGAGTGAGTGTTTAAATTATACAGGAGAAAACTGTATATAGTAGGGAAATTTGAAAAGGAGAGAAGCCTGATAACTAAACTTTTGGCGACCTTAGTAAGGATAACTTCTTTACAGGAAGGAAAAAACGGCTTCACATTCAAGGCCTCTAAAGAGAGGTTCTGAAGTGTTAATCCAGATTGAGATAATTAAAGAAATTATTTTCCTTCTCTTTATGTGCTCACTCTTGCCTTCTTCCTAGGACTCTGTTTGTTGTAAATGAGTGAAGTGATTCTAAGATTGTCATTCTTATTTTTTTAATAAGTAGGTTTTTAGATAGTTGGTAGAAAAATAACCTTAAAACCCTGCCTACCAAATAAAGCTTCTGAATTTTGTCCCCCCTTTGCAAAGATTTCTCAATCCTTTATGTTTGCCATTATTTTTTACGGTAACAGGTTTGCATATTCCTTAATCTAATGTTGCCATTAGTTAATCAGCTTCAAAACAGGATGTGTCACTTGGTTATTTGTATGTTATTAGCCTTGTAATATGTGATTCTGCATGAGTTTTATCACCTCTTACACTATAACACTGTAAGTACAGGACATGAGTGGCCATGAGCAATTTTCAAGCAGTGCTTTCTAAGGAATGGTACCCCAATTAAATGAAGAAAATCTCTGGTTGACTATTCAATTAGACACTTCCACTGGCAAGTTGAAAATCAGTGGGACATAAAAAATTTTAAAATGTTTGCATGAGGAAAAATTTGCAGCAATATATTCTTTATGACATACATTAATAAATACCAACAGCCTACAAAGTGTAAATGATAGTTTTTTCCCCCAACAAATATCACGTATTTGTGTGTCTATTGTAAATGTGTTCTGCTAGGAAAAACATAATTTTCTTTTCCCAGTAGGTGTTTCTAATTTTCTATAATTAGAAAATCTTTATTTCTTGAAATAAAACCATCATGTGCAAAGTATTTTCTATTTACAGAAATATGTCAGAAGGCCTGCATGCCTTTCTCTCTCCCTCTACTCTTCTCTCTCTCTCCCTCTCTCTCTCTTTCTGTCTCTGCCTGTCAGTCTGTCTCTCTTTCTTTATTTTTTGAGACAGGTTCTCACTATGTAGTTCAGGCTGGCTTTGATCCTAGGTAGTCCAGGCTTACCTCAAACTCATGACAATCCTGCCTCAGCCTCCTGAGTGCTGGGATTACAGGTGTGTGCTACCATGCCCAGCCCTACTTTCATTTTACAAGTTTCTAATCTCAAATTGTTGTTTTCATTTTGAGAATAATGTGGAAACTGATTCTCCCCTCCTTTCCTGTACCCTTTTCTCCCTCCCCTCTTATCTCTTCCCCTCCCCTCCCATCCCCTCTCTCCTCTCCTCCCTTTGTTTTATTCCAAGTACTCATTCTAGCACTGATCTACACCCTAGCTGAAACAGATTTCTTAAAATTTTTAAAATGTTGTCTTATGGGTCATTCCAGCCTGACATTCCATAATATATATATATATGTGTTTTTTTGAACTGCTATGCAGTTCAGGCTGGCCTTGAGCTCATTTTGTAGTCCAGGCTGGTCTCAAACCCACAACAATCCTCCTGCCTTGGCCTCCCGAGTGCTGGGATTACAGGCATGCACCACGCACCAGCACGCCTGGCTTTGCATAAATATTTCAAACAATATGCCTCAATATGTTAAATATGTTAACATATTTAACAATATGTTAAAATAAATATTTTAACATGCCTCACTGGAGGTATGTTGTGTTATTACATCTTTATTGTGGCTTCAAAATACCAAGGTGGTTGAACTTTTTCCTGGCATTGGTTATGTTTTCTTATTTAGACTCTTATTTAGACTTATTGCCCAGTGATGGAAATTGATGTTTGGTTAGGCAACTTCAGTGTTTAATCTCTTTTATCATTTACCTGTTCACGAAGAGGTACCCTTGTTATACTGAGAGAGAGAGTCCCACATACCCCAAATCTTTGCCTCATGTTTATTTCACTAATTCTAAAGTTAAATGTTTTCTTTTAAGAAAAATCCTGTTACTTCAAACAAGTGTAGTATAAACATTGAAGAGACTTCCACGAAGGGACTCCCGTAGTCTTCTGGTACACCCTCTCAACTCATGACTTTCAGTGACTGATATATAAAATCATTTAAGAGTGAAATTTAGCTTTCTTAATGAATATATTGAGAATTTTAAAAGTAAATTATCATCCTGTTTTAAGTAATTTTGTATTTTTTTTAATATCTGGAAGACAGTTTTAAAATATAAAGTGTATTTTCAGTAGTAGTGTGTAGTATATTTACTTTTTCCATACTGGGGCAGGGACAGAAGAAAGGGTATAGGAAGAGAAATGTGGTCAGGTAGAAGGACATCTAGAATGCCTAGAATGCCTGGGAACTGTGATAAGAAGAGGTCTGGATACCATGGGAGTTAACTGAGATACACAGGAGAAGATAGATAGTTCTAATGAAAAATCCTAGGAGCTGAAGATTATTGAGTTTCACCACCGCCTGCTAAACACACAAACACACTCCTTCCCCCATGAACACGAACATGCGCATACACATACCCTTCTGGCTTGAGTCCTCCCTAAAGTAACTCTGTCATGCAGTTGTCTAGTGGCTCCTTCAGCAATCAGTTTGGTGATTAACAACTCTTCACAGAATGTATTTCATTATGATACATTTTGCTATCAGTAGGTTACATTGCACTGAAACCATTTTCTCTATAAAATTCTTTCAACAGACCTAATTATGCTTTAGAGCTAGAGTTATCACTAGTCTTTTTTGTTGTTGTTATCGGGAATTGAACTCAGGATCTTGGGCTTGCCAGGCAGGCGCTTGTGCCACTGAGCTATATCCCTGGCCCACTACTAGTCTATTGTGTCATTTTTTTTTTTTTTTTGCAAATTTTAGAAAAGCTGTCCTCACCAAAAAGAAAAAGCCTTCTAGAGCTGTCTCCTGCATGTACTTAGAGAAAGTTTACCCTTTTTCCACCTGGTGTCAACCTTGCAGAGGCACATGACTTATCAAGTGAAATGTAAACTGGATTTCAGCTTTCCCTCCCTCCTCTTCTCATCTTGGCACTTGTGTATATGAAGAAGCCTTAGAGCTGTATGTGGCATTATTTTTTAGGGCCATACAGAAAAAAGATCCAGTTACATAAAACTGCTCTTATGTCCCCTCTGAATCTTCTAAAGGGAAGAAGATTCCTAGTACTGTTCCTGTTACTGTTCTCATGTGATATTTTCGATTGGCGGCTTTTTGAACAAACTCATTTGATTATTTCCTGTTTAATTTCAATGTATGGCGCCAGGTGTAAGGGGGCCCACGTAATATGCAGTGGGGCTGTCACATGGATCCATACTCTGTGCTTTATTAACAAAGCCCAAACTGTTACGACTTTTTGATGGCTGGAGCATATGCTCAAAACATCAAGTCTATAGTGTTCTAAATTCTTTATCTTTCCTGTTTTTGTGATTGCTGTTTTCCTAATCCTATATCTATATGATTGACTTTTATTTTGGGATTTTAAGATTATCACTAATGTGTTGTGTTTTTAAGATTTGTCCCCAAATTAGCCTATTTAAACCTTTTTATATCACAAGTTTGTATCATCTATAGATTTATAGTCATTCTATCCACTGGCAGAATGTTGAACAAAATCTGTTTTAATATCCTGAGATACAATATATTTTAGTCATCTTCAAAACATGGGCTTCAGATTATCTGCAATAATATCACCTAGGACTTTGTTAAAAATGCAGATTTTTAGTTCTCCATCTTTTGAATTAGAAACTCTGGGGAAGGGCTCAGCAATTTCTTTGAGTAGCCCTTCCAAACCATTCAGATGCATGATAAAATTTGAGAACCATAGCATTACATGGACCTCTACATTGTACCGACTTAGATCTATTATTCAGAATATTTTAAGTGTTTCTTAACCATGATTTCTTAGGCAGTTAATAGTTCTCTAGTTGAATCTAATTCATGGTTTAGTTTTTACTCAAAGATATGAGCATCCTTGTCAGATGCCATGATAGCATGCAGACCTAATAAGTCATTGAATTTTCCTCATTTGCCAGTTGAAATACTCATTCAAAGAAGAAAGGACACTACTCTAATTCTTTATAAACCCTTGCAACTCTTAGCAACTATTATTTAATAGTCTATGATTGGTTCTTGAGATTAACATAAAATCCTACCAGTTCATGGGATACTGACAAGAGATCTAAAATCCAAGCAAGGTGAGGATCAGGATCTTAGATTGGAGGCCATGAACCACTAAAGATCCTGGACAAATTAGGAAAGACACTTAAAGAATTTAAGCAATAGAAGGTGAGTTCATTACCAGGTATGAGATGAAGTATCAAGAATGGCCTTTTATTCAGAGTTAGATTTTTGTTTGTTTGTTTGTTTGTTTGTTTTGAGGCAAGATCTCATTATGTAGTTCAGGCTGGTCTCAAACTCCTGGCGATCCTTCTGCCTCTGCCTCCCAAGTGCTGACATTACAGGCATGTGACGCCACCTTTGGCTTTTCTATTTTGTTTAATCAGAAGGCAAAATGTTTGTTTTTCTATCATTGTTAACTTGTGAAAACATTTATACATATGTCTTAGACCTTAGATTGTCAATTCATAGGTAAAAACAAATAGTACATCTAGATGAAATGGGGGAGATGGGAAGTTAGAAATAATTCATTTGACTTCATTTATCCATTTTTAGTTTTTATTTTTCTAATGATGAAAAGGAAGTAGCACTGGCACATCTACATGCTTACTTATTTTTTTCAAATAGCATGTTGGTGCTTTTCTCCCTGGTATTCTTTGTGACAAGCGACACACATACTTGAGAGGTAAATGGGCTTGAGCTAAAATTTTAGTCTATAATTATGAAAGAGTTTTTTATATATTGTTAATTAGCTTATAGGCAGATTTCATTTATTCAGATGTTTAATGAGAACTGGTTACATTGTATACACTGAGAAATCAAAGGTGAATCAGACTTAAGAAATTTCATTGGTTAGTTAGAGAGGAGACAGCAAACCCAGGGCCTCACTCACCCTAGAAAGTGCTCTACCACTGAGCTGCAGCCATAGCCCGCAAATTCTTAGGTGGCCATTATATAAAAGAGGAAGCAATTCAGTCTACATCCTGTGGATTGAAAAGCTTGAAAAAAATTGTAAGTGAAATTTGAGCTGGCTCTTAAAGGATGAATAAATTTCATCAGACACAGAGAAGGGCATCCTGAGAAAATGGTACAGGCAGAAACACTGATGAGAGGGGCTGGGGATATAGCTCAGTGGAATAAGCGCCTGCCTAGCAAGCACAGGGTCCTGAGTTCGATCCCCAGTACCGCAAAAAAAAAAAAAAAAAGAAAAGAAACACTGATGAGAATATATATGCCTAGGGAATCCTCAAGCAGTTTTGTATGGCTAGACTACCAGGTGTCCGATTAAAGTATTAAAAGATACGGCTAACAAGTTAACTTTTGAATGCTTGGACTGTATCATAAGCAATCTACTGAGACTTTTTAAATCAAGAACATGACTTAATGGACTATGTATCATAGAAATGTAACTTTAGTGTCATATGGAAATTAGACTGGAACAAGGGAGAGATTGAGAAAGCAGAAGGACTAAGAGGCTGGAGCTGGGCGTGGTGGCACATCCCTATAATCCCAGCACTTGGGAGGCTGAGTCAGGAGGATCACAAATTCTCAAAGTAAAAGCTGGGACTAGGGTTGTTGCTCAGTATAAAAGCCCTGCATTCAATCGTCCCTACCATTAAAAAAAAAAGACTCAAACTTTTTCATGTGAAAAATAAAGAGGGCTTGACCTTGGAAAGTGTAAATAATGAAGAGGGGAGAGTAGATTCCAGTTATCTCGGAAGAGGGAATATATAGGATTAGTGAATTGAGTTAGAGGTATGGTTTGATGATAACCGTGGTTGGCATCAGAGAATCACACAATGAGAGAGACCTAGAGAATGAATCCTGTGGCTAGGAGATAGGGAACGGAGGAGGAGGAAGGGGAAGGGAAAAGAAGGAAGAGAGGAGATTTCACCATCAGGATGGGTAAATTAAATTCAACAAAGAAGATTTGAAATTGCAGGCAACATTCAGAGTGCTATGCTTATAGTGAAAGGTCTATAGATACTTATTTCTTGAATAAATGAACAAATTAATAAATCAGAAAGTCTAATAATCTATGTGTCTCCTAGAATTTTCCCTTTGTTTTCACAAATGAAGACTAGCTCATACTGCAGTACTTTAACTCAAGATTATTTAATTCTTTAATGTAAATTTAACCAATCATTATTTCTGTTAGAAAAAATATTCACATATTTGATAACTGTACAAAGGTACCCCTTTCACCTTAGTCTGTATTGAGCTAAACAATAATGATTTCTTCAATGTTTCCCTGTGGGATTATTTTCACTCCCTGTTCTCATTTGTCTTTGAATTTGTTTCCAGTTTTTTACTTCTTTTTAAACCTGTAATGGGTCAAACTTGATAAAATGTCTAAATTTAAAAAGTCACATCATATGAATTTATATGAATTTAAAAAGTGCTTTTCAATTAATCTAAGCACATGTTACAAAGCTAAGACCCTGGTTCCAGTCCTGATTCAGCCACTAAGATGGGAAAGTTGCCTTGAGCAAACCCCCAAATTTTTCCATAAGATAAGGAATTTGTTGTTTTGTTTTGTGCTGAGTATTGAACCCAGGGATTTCACACAATCTCAATCCTTTTTACTTTTTTGTTTTTGCAATGGGTATCATTAAGTTGGTAAATTGCCCAGGTTGGGCTAGAATTTGTGATCCTTCTCCCTTAGCATCCCAGAGTTCTGGGCTTACAGGTGTGGTACCATGCCTGGCTCAGAACTTGGAGTTTATAAGATACAGTCTAGTTTTAAGATTCAGAGGTAGTAAAATGGTAAGGCAATGAAGAGTTTAGGGCTTAGGGCTATATATTAATTAATTCCTTCATATTTATTATGTGCTTTGTGTTTTGAATATGCAGTGCTAACACAAAGAGTCTTTTTACCCTCTTGGAGTTTAAGCCTAGTGAGGAGACAGTCATTAAATAACCTAATAAATTTTGTAAATTTTTAAATTCTATAAAAGTAAATAGTATTTTGTGAAATGATACAAAGCAGACCTAATTTAGATACATTTTACAGATTGAAAATACAACATGTAGTACACGCATGAATATAGTCTGAAATTTTTGCTAACTTGACCAAAACTGTACTAATTTCACTACATGTTTGAAGGAAGTTCAAACATGGAAGATAACTAGGAATGCATATTTGGAAATTACAAAGACCCCCACCCCAAAGCTACATGAGATAGATACATGGTCTTAATATAGTATAGATCTTTTTTTTTTCTTTTTTGCACTGGGAATTAAACTCAGGACCTTGTACTTTTCAGGCAGGTGCTGTGCTGCTGAGTTATATCCTTGGCCCCAGTATAGCTCTTTTATAGATTGAAGATAAGTTTCTTCTTGGTTGGAGGTACATTTGCTCAGTTTGCGATAAGGCTGATGTTATGAATCTGTGTACATGCTTTGTTTTGTTTTTACTGAATGCCTGCTATATGTAACCATATAGAAGAAAAGATAATGCATCCTCTTAATGGGTTATCACAAAGGTGTCTAGGAATCTTTCACATCACTAACAATGTATGAAACATTTCCGAAGCATCAGGCATATTCCATACTTGAAATATCAAGAATAGGTCCAGATAGAATGTACTCTTTCTTGTATTCTACACAAATAAGCTAATGAGGTATCATCTCCTAAGAGCTTAACACTTTAAACCCATAAGTATTAGAGAAGATTTAGGTTGAAGGATGCCAGCACCTACTTTAATGGTGCATTGCTGAGGAATACCAGCGGGTAGACCTCCAGGAGTGATGGTTTTCCTTCATTTTGGATAAAGGGTTGACCCACTGAAAAAAAAAAAGTAAAGCCTCTTTGTAATTTTTCTTTGTGGCTCAAGACCTCCAATTTAAGCTTTGGAAAAGGCCTATGCTTCCAAAACAATCATTAAGGGAAAGATCATGAGGGTGGTGTGAAAATATTTTACTGTGATATTTAAAGTAAGCTGAATGCTGTTGTTGTACTGTTTGGGTTCCTGGATTTCTTCCTGTCTTTAATACCACTTAAGCTATTGGAGGATACATTGAAAGTTTTAATTCCAAGAAAAGGAGAATACTAGATGCTATTTTATATAATAATATAATGATGAATGTCCTAAAATAAAAGCTTGCACCCCACCGGTGCTGTCCTGAGTTGAGAATTTTGACTCTGGACTCCCCTGAGTTTTCCTCCGCCACCACTAAAACCACTAGATGGTGCTCTTATTCATCACTTTTAATAATACATTGAATTCACACAAAGTCCTTAGCCTAGCCAGAATTTGAGTTCCAACTAAGTGGACCCTTAACTTACAAACACAGTTCATTCCCCAGGGCTGGTTATAACTCAAGTTGTCAATTGAAGGCTCTCTACACAGCCTTTAGCGTCTCTCTCCTGTATGCAGCAGATCTCAGTATCTTTAGAGAGACATTGGCCCAGGATTTCTCAATTAACCCATACAGGAAAGGATGTTGTAATGTTCCTTCCAAAACTCTTTAAGGGTTAAATCTGTATCGTATCTGAGACCATCTGGAACCACAAACAGCCAGCATTCGGGTCATAATTCAAGACTTTGGTCATAAGTTAAAACTGAAATTATAATTCATAACCTAAGTTGTTCATGTGTCAGGCTAGTCATAACCTGAGGGTCCACTATAGTGACTTCAAATCTTTAGACCTTGGAAGAACTAAAGTATAAGAAATTTCACTATCTAAACTGTTTGTATTCATAGTCAGTCATTTACTTAGGTACGTGCCCTATTTTATATGTACCCGCCTTTGTCATCTGTAAGCAACATTATGAGATTTTCAGCCCTGGCTCCTTATCCCTGCTTTCATTCTGTTGTATAGCTTTTGGCCAGTACCCACTTATGATTTCAAGAGCACTCTTTCCCTTACCTTATCCCATGATAATTCTGTCTATTCTGTGTATATGTTTTCTCTATGGATATTATAAGCAATGCACATTCTGTACTTTATAATAAAGAAAACTTTCTGCCTAAGACAGTTTTTTCAAGGATTTTTCTTTTGCATTTAATTTCAGGTTTTATATTTTGCTCTCAGAATACTTAGAGCCTGATTTCTTAGCAATTTTTTCCCCTTTACCCCATACCAAACCAAGTATATCTTGTGTAGATCATGAGGGCAGGAAATGCATGTTTTCATACTTCAGAAAACTTTTGTTGGTATTATTATCATCTGTACAAACTATTTCTAGTTTTGCCCACAGACAGTCTTTTTTGTTATCTTAAAACATCATCGATTCCCAACTTGGAAAATACTTTCTACTGTACTCACAGCTTACATAAAATGCATTACTTCTTGCTCTTCATTTTATGTGCATTGACTCAGGCTGATTTTTTTTTACCATTAGGCTTATATATAGTAGAGTTCTACCTTATTATCATAGGTGTTCCCATTAAGGCCAGATACTTCCCTTTCTAATCTTTTTCTAGTGTATTTTATTTTTTTTTCTAGTGTATTTTAAAAGTTGGAATCACTTACTGTTACTAAGTGCTATACTATAGCGGAAAATGAAATGAATTTATGAAAAAATTTTGTTTTTTAAAATAAAATGTTCAAATTGGAAGCAAGATGTAAAAAACATTAAGGGTTTAGAATAGCCACCTTTGTATTTTTTTAATGCCTAGAAAGTACTTTTAAAACATTTTATCAGAAGTCCAGGAGTCCAGGATCAATGTGTATTCTTTTAAAAATACCCTTAAAGACATGGCTGTATTACAAAAAAATACCATAGTGAGCCTGGGGAGGAGGAAAATAAACCCCCAAATATGACCAGTAATGTACAAAATGGGAATCTGGATGCCCCAAGGAGGGATTTGAAGAATAGTTCAAGGAATTTCAGAAGTACTCATCAATTCCTTGAAAGCTTTAAGTCTGCCTCAAGAATTAGTGGGGCCATTAGACAATATAAGTAGAAATTAATTATTTATTTGGAGATTTTAGAATCCTTGATCTGTATGTCCTGTTTACTAAAATGTTATTGTGATGATCAAAGCAGATAGTATATGAACAGTATTTTATAAATCATTAAATGCTATATAAATTTATATATTATAATTTGGACACTAAATTCTTGGGTTTAATGCCAAGCTAGTGAAGTTCTAATACCTTAAACAGAGATTGAGGAAGAAGGGGAAACAGTGATAGATGCTCTGCCCGCCTGTCTTCTTTCTGTCTCTGTCTGTCTCTCTGTCTTTTTCTACAAAATTTGAAAATCAGGGTCTTAATGGGAAGGGAGAATGAGTACATGCATCCTTTTGAGAGAAGCTTGCATGTAAAAATAATGGGGTCTTTTTTTACAAGCCAAAAGTCTTCAGAATAACCAGTATTGTTGATATTGTCTTCAGAAGTTTATCTAAACAATCTACAAGATGTGATCAAAATATACAGTGAATGTTTAAATTTTTAATTTTTTAATTTTTTAATTTTTAAAAATTTATTATTCTTCCATGAGAACGTCTTTACATGGTGTGATCAAGAATATGATGAATATTGCTGCCAGGTGTCACCAAACAGAAAGACAGTCTTGTAAAAACATTACAGTGACTCCTTATCCACGTTATTTACTGGAGCTGGTACTGTACAGCTTCTGGCACTTCTCCAGAGTCAAAATGACCATGGAAGGCAAATATTTGAACTGAATTGGGACACGCAGTCAGCCACAAACAGTGCAAGCAAAGATACTCAGGAAAGAAGACTTCCAGAACTACTTCAGAAAGTGTCAAGAATTATGGGATAAATGTGTTCAAAGTGAGGGGGAGTATTTTGAAGGGGATTAATGACAATGTATCTTTCACCTAATAAATTTATAAAAATTTAAGCATTCATCCTATTTTCCAATCATTCTTCATGTTAATAATAGTACAGTTCTTAAAACACAAAAAATTGCCAACAAACCTGTTGAATTTTTAAAATCTTGTCTTCAGGTGTCTTTTAGGGATTTTTTGTTGTTGTTTTGTTTGGGTACCAGAAATCAAACTCAGGGCCACTGCCAGGCAGGCGCTGTGCCACTGAGCTACATCCTCAGTCCTGTCTTTTAGTTTTAAAGAAGAAGAATTCTTTTATGAAAAAAATATATTAAAAGACCTGAACCTTCTTGAATCCTTCTGATTTTGCTAATATTTTGCTGACTTTCTGAAAATAAACTTCTGACTTCTTTTGTATCTGCCTTTTGTTGCTATTAGCCAGCAGTGAGATTTTTATAGGGCATATTGTGTAACAAAGCAGATGTTTTGAAATATGTTGACAGCCATGGAATTAGTATACTTTCAAAATGCTTTTATAATCATTCACCTAAGGCTAAAAAGAGTCAGAACACTTTACTTTGATTGAAGTATATTACTACTCTTGAAATTCATTTATGATAACCCTTCTAGATTTATTGTGATTACAGATTACAGGGATTAAATTGCAGATTAGAAGTTCAAAATTATTAAAATTTTTGTGGTAATGGGTGTGGGAAACATTCTTAATGGTCAAAGTTTATAAATAGCCTTCATTTGAAATGGTTATGTGTAAGTATTATAGTACATTTGTAATGAGTAGAAACTTAGCCGTTAAACTCATATTTTGCAGTCTTTTTCTTTTTTGCAGGTTTGTTTTAATTCCTCTAATTCATTTTTTTAAACAGTGTTTGCCAGCTCTGAGCCTGTTCCAGGATTCCAAGGGGATACCCTGCAGCTAGCATTCATTGACCTTAGACAAGTAAGATGTAATAATGTACTTTTCATTTAGTGCCTCTCTTACCTTTTATAAATAAAATAAAGCTTACAGGAATGCTTGTTTGCCTTGAGACAACCTCTTTTTAGAAAAATGCTTTTTTTTTGATACATGTTTGTTATTTCTCTCTAAACTTATATTCATTCAGTATCTCAATTTTATGGAGCATTCTCACCATGAATATTTAATTTAGTCATTACTTACAAAGCATGTCACTAATTGCTTCCTACTTAGGTTTAATGATGCTTATAGTTTTTTAGTAATTTTAAGGTTATTTTAAAATAATGGTAGTAACACTAGTATCATAATCTAAACTAAATGTACATTTTTATATCTTGGAAAGTAAACTGTTGTTCAAAATTTTGTTGATGGTAAGGAATACTGTTTTTGAAAATTTTACATGTGCCTCCAGAAAGAAGGATAAACTAGTTTTAAAAACCAGTTAGATGGGATGGGGATAAAGCTCAGTGGCACGGCACCTGCCTGGCAAGTGTGAGGTCCTCAGTTCGATTGCCAATACCAAAAAAAAAGAAAAACCAATTGGATTTTTACTAATTTTTATCATAATCTCGGTCAAGTAACATATGAAAATTTTTTCCCATTCATTTTAAACTCTTCTAACATTTGTACTTTGTTGTCATTTTCTTCCAGTTTACATCTCCCCCATAATTTTTCTTTTCCCTACTCCCTTTTTTATTTTTTTCTCCTTTATCTTTCTTAACCCTAAGATTAAGCAGCTCTATAAAGCTGGGAAGTCACAAGGCTGTGGAGGAGGGATGATCTGAGTTAGAGGGCGCAAGGAGCCCTGCTAGAATTGACAGTAGGAGTGACTGTTGCCCTTGGCAAGAAGAACTATGTGGAAGCCCGATTAAAATAAAGCCACTGTGAGAGCGGTCTGCTGATGGGGTCCACTCCTCGGGAGACGGGGATGAGTGGAGGCAAGGCTTTACCACCCGCGTGAGCGGGCCCTGCACAGTAATGTTCGCCCTGGCACAGTTAGAGCAGTTAAGAGACTCTGATTTCAGTAGATTTTTTAAAAACAAGCAATTTTTGCTCTCATTTCCAACTAGTGTTTAATAAGTACTAATAGTCTAATATTCATTTTTACATATATTCATTATTTGGAAAGGAGAAATGTGGAAATAGACACAAATATAATAATAGAAGGATTTTCATCCTTATGAAGCATAAAATTCCTGAAGAAAAGCAAAACCCCTATGAACTGGTTAGGAATCCTTCTAAGACAGCAATTTACATGGAATTAACGGTTATATCTTCAAGTCAGATTTACAAGGAAATTAAAAAGGCAATTTCCGTCACCAAATTATGTCAGTAAAGCACAGAATATCCTTATTTTTGTTTGTAAGAAATACTGCTTAGATATTTTACCAATCAAGGAACATTCTTACGAGTGACCTAGAGTTATAGATTAGTTTTACGGAGTTGGGGAAGTTAGTAGGGATTGAAGAAAATGCACTCTCAACTTCATTCCAGTTTATTTCTATTGGCAGTAGGTCGGTTTCCTTTAAAGGGCTCCCCTTTGTTGCAACCCTGTTTCTTTGACCAAGATAATCTAATACAGGAAACTGGGTTCTCTAGAGAGTTAGGAATACATTTCATTGTATATTCATTTCTCAGGTAAATTATAGCTGCTTAATGGGGAAAGTTTCCTTGTTGCAAGGATGTCAATATGTTTTCTAGTCCAAAGGACAACTTTAAGAGGGAATTTAAGGATAATTCCCATTACATACAAATAACCTGTTCACAGAAAGGTTGGAAATGATGTGATAGTTTCCATTTTGTATTCAGGTGGTATAACTAGTTCTTATATTAACTGTCTTTAGAGCTAGGGAATAGGTAGTTCAGTGGTATTGCCTGGCGTGCTTGAAGCTCTGGGTTCTGTTCTCAGCATTGGAAAAAGCAACAACAAAAAACAGAAATAACTAGCTTGTTATCTCATTACAATATTTTGAATAGGACCACATAGATAATGAAACTGTAAAGATTCTGTTTAAAAGAGGTCAGACGTGTAGCTTAGTAGTAGAGCTTGTGCCTCACATGCATGAGGCCCTAGGTAAGTGACGGCAAACCTTTTAGGACTTTTAATAGTACAAACAGCCTGTTGTGGAATGTGTGCCATACTAGGTTTGCCATCACTGCCCTAGGTTCAGTCTCTCAGTGAAGATTAAAACTCTAATCCAGGTCACCTTCTTCAGACAGCCATCATTGGATAGCATAAAAGACCTCTTTACAACACATAGCTCCATGGGGAATTATACTGAGGCGTACTTACAATACTAGTAACCTTAAGTCCTATTGAGTTTACTTTTCAAATATGTGTGCTTAAAAGATACTTGGTTGAGTTTTCTTTACAATGTAATATGTTTAAGAAACTTTTAAGTGAACTTTTAAAAATTGTCAAATATGTATAATTATGAAATCTATTTTGATATATAGAGAATTATTAGAATAAAAATGTATATGATAGCTATGTAAATATTAAACAATTCTAAAGTATGGTAGTAAATATGCAGTGGAAGAGACTAGTGGATAGAAAATTTTGATGAGCTATTATTATATACCAATTTTCCTAATTTTAAAAGGGGCTTAAATAATATTCCCTGATTATTAATGTTAAAATTTAATCATATTCTATTCCTGTATTTTTGTATTCTAAAATGAGAAGAAATACCTGATTCAATATGTGCCAGATCACTATGGCATTAACTTAAACTTTACAATTTTAGTAGCCCAAACGTAATAAATTTAAAATTACACTTGTTTTTTAAATTTATAAGCTTTTAAATGATGAAGTGATAAATATGAGAATTAGCCAAAAACTTAATCTTGAAAACAAAAACCTTATATGAAGTGATGCAAGTCTTTTTGGTATTTAGATGTGATTATTTAACTGAAAATGTCTTAAAATTTTGCTAGTGCTTTTATGTTTCTGACTTCATAAAGATATTTCTGTAGCATACTATTTTCACACATATATGAAGTAATACATCACCAAACATAAAGGGGGTGCTAATGCCTTTATTTACATTTCATTTGAGTTTCTGCACTTCTTTTTTTCTAGACTGTGATCCATTTCTGTCTTAATAGGGCAGTTGACAGTTCTTTTCAAGTATACTTAGAAAGGCAAAAGAACCCTTTTCATAGTACTTATAAGAGGTCATGCTTCTGTTTTTCAGTTTGAATTTGATACTGCTTCATGAATTGCTGGGTATGAAAGATTGGGAAGTAGGTCTAGTGGTCAAATTTTACCTGCCCACCCGGACTTTGCCCTGAGGTCAAACTCCTGATATTTGCTGTACTGAATAGAGGAGTTGATGACAAGTGTGAGCTGATACAAGAGGAAAGTTAGACCCGTATCAAAGCTGAAGGCAAGAGAATTGCGGCTCAGTGAGAGACTGTAGCTAAAAGATGCATCATCAGGGTTGCCCTCTTCTAAAGAAAAGGAAAAATAGCTGAGCTGTGAATGAAAAGACTTATCATCCTGCCAATCACATACTTGCTAATGGAAGCCAGTTATCTCAACAACATCTTAAGACCTACTGCCCTAATAGACAGTGTAGAGGATTAGAGGTACTGCTACTGCATTATGTGAATATACTTTCTCAATCAACTTAAATGTGGTGTTTGAACATTATATGTGTAAAAAATTTTTACAAATAAAGCCTATTACCTTCCTACCCTTAGTTCTAAAATTAAGCTACTAAATGATGGACTTTGATGTACTTACATACGGCTTTTGTATATAAAGTTTATCTATTTTGTTAAATAACTTTGAAGTAGATGTCAGGTGAATATGTGAAATTCTTTTAACAATACATGAAAACTTAGAAGTTGTAAACTATTCTAAGATTATACAATGTAGTAATTTTAATAACTCTTTAATATAACAAATATTTCACTAAATACCACTGGAAAATGAAGTATCCTATATAGAAAATTTTCCAGTAACTAAGTATTATTTGTTGAGTCACCAAAATTTTTTAAATGTAACCATTTTGATGGAAAAACTTTAAAAAGTAACTCACCCTCATCACTTCTTACCAGCATAATTCTCACAATGGATTAACCATTCATGGCTTCACTAATTCTAGTGTTAAGCCCTATTTAACTTACCCTACTTTGTATTAAGTTACTTAACTGATGAGCTGTTGCTCATGTTACAGGATCTCAGTCATCTTTTGGTTAATATGCAGAAGTCTAGGTAAGGATGATAAAGCAGAAAGATGGGTTTGTAGCTGATAAAATAGTTTCTTGCTCCAAAGAATGTTGGCTAAAGTGTTATCTTCATAGAGCAATGTTTCCCAAGTGTCTTTCTAGGAAAATTCATTTCTCAAGGTAAGAAAGTTTTCTCAAAATAAGGTTTCTAGGCTGAAGGCATAGCTCCATGGTGTGGCACTTGCCTAGAATATGTAAGACCCTACCATTTCTGTCCCAACACCAGAAAAAAACAAATGACATGAAAATGGTCCCAAGTAAACTAAGTTGGGGAAGCATGAGAAGCAATTTATATTGTAATTCACTTGTAGAGACTATGTACATTAAATTTTTATTTGTTTATTTTTAATTAATTTTATTGATACATTTTGGATATAATGATGCAGCATAGAGAATTTGTACCTGTACATAATACATGTAGAGTCTTTTTTCCCCAGTCCTCTCTCCCCCCTTCAACCCCATTTTCCTCTTTATTTAGAAAAGCTTTGTTTCCATTTTTCCCTTCTATTCTTTTTCCCCCTCTTCCTTCCTCTCCCTCTCCCTCTCCCTTTTCATTTGAATATTTTCCCCATGTCCCAACATCTTTTATACATTTTGCTTCTTATTTACACTTTTGGTTTCTCACACCAGAGAAACAATGTGATATTTAGGCTTATGTGTCTGACTGACTTCACTTAAGTATGGTCTCAAGGTACATCCATTTACCTAGAAATGTCTCAGTAGGAAGAACAAACAGTGAAAATGGCCATACTTCCAAAATTGTTACACAGATTTAATGCAATCCCAATCAAATACCATTAGCCTACCTCACAGAACTACAGAAAACATTCCTAAAATTCATCTGAAAACAGAAGAGACCTAGAGCAAAGGCAATCCTGGGCGACAAAGGCAAAGCAGGAAGCATCACAATCCCTGACTTAAAATTATACGACAAAGCTACTGTGATAAAATCAGCATGGTATTGGCCAAAGAAAAAAAGACCCGAGGATCAGTGCAACATATTAGGGGATGTAGCCACATCTACAAACACACTGAGCCACGTTATCTTTGACAAAGGGGCAAAACATGTTTAGTGGAAGAAAGACAGCCTCCTTACAAATGGTGCTGGAAAAACTGGCTTTCCACACACTGAGGACTAAACCTAGACCCATGCCTATCACCATGCACTAAACTCTTTAATAAATGGTGCTGCAAAAACTAGCTTTCCACATGCCAAAGACTAAAACTAAATCCATGTCCATCACCATGTGCTAAACTAAAGATGGATCAAAGATCTAAATATTAAAACAAAAACACTAAATCTACTGGAAGAGAAAGTAGGTAGAAATCTTGAAGACATAGGTATAGGCAGAGACTTCATGAACAAAGCCCAGTTCACCTGGGAAGCACTACAAAGAATCAGCAACTGGGATCTCATTAAAAAGCTGTTGCACAACAAAAGAAATCACCAATAGAGTTAAAAAACAACCCACAGAGTTGCCCTGAATCAAGGCCAGGAGTTTTTTGTAGCTGTTGGTTTCAAGCAGGAGCCTAAAGTGGTATCTTTCTATGGTCTGTTGGCCATTTCAGAACTTTAGAAATGTAATGGTCAATTCATTAGTTGATTGACTTTTTTTTTTTTTTTTTTTTTGCGGTACTGGGGATCGAACTCAGGACCCCGCGCTTGCTAGGCAAGCGCTTATTCCACTGAGCTATATCCCCAGCCCTTGGTCAATTCATTAGAAAGTAACAAATAACTAAATAAATTTTATGAGAGAACCTCAAGATGGCGACCGGGTAGGCAGCAGAGAGAGAACCTCCCAGAGGAATGCCACTCAGACAAAGGACAGAAGGGAAAGAGGTGGGTATCCTGAACTCAGGAAGGAATTGAAGCCCTCAGAAAGACTAAGCAACACCTCTGTTGGAGGAAAGGATCAGAGATCCACCATGGCACAGTCGGAGGGAGAAGAGAAGGAGGAAGTCACCGTTCCAAGCACACCCGTGGCCCGAGCCCTCGTTCCAGCATTTGCAGCTTCAGCTTCGGAGACCCACGCTCACGGAAGCCTCCCAACTCGGCCAGGGGAGAGTGGAGTTCTGAGAGCTGGACCAGGGCTGGAGAGAGGAGGGTGCAGCCAGGAAAGGAAGCAATGGTGATCGGGAGCAGTTGTCGAACCCAGTGTGAGCATGTGGTTGCAACAGCCACTGGGGCAGAGTTCCCACCCTGTGGCAACCTTCCTACTCAGTGCCTGGAGAGAATCAATGCAACTAGTACACAGCCCACCACGCCCAGCTCTGCACCTGCCTCGAGGCAGTGGCCCCCTGCCTCTCTGCTGGGTGAGCAGCTACCAGCAGAGAGCAGTGGGGAACCTTGGCAGTGAGCTGCGGTGGCTCCCAGGGATCCAGCCAAGGAGCGGACGGGGGCTCCAGCACCGCAACGGGAGGGAGATGCAGATGGAGGTGGATTATGTGGCTCTGCGCCCTTCTCACTCCAACATCAGGCAGGAAGCACGAGCTGGGTTGCCAGGGCTCAGCTCCCACCCTGAACTCTCCCTGGGAGCACCTTGAGTCTCAGAGGCTTGAGCAAGCACTGATTGTTCTGGCAACAATAGGGTGAATTCACGGTCTTCAGGACTCACAGCAAACTATTAATGTGAGCACCAAGAGGGTCTCCTTACAGCTTGCACAAATGAACCTTGCAAGAACCCATAGCAACAAATTAGATGAAAAGCAGCACACCGGGAGTCTGAAAAACAACAACATACTGTATACAACAGACCTGAGAAAATCTTCCAACTCTATTCTAGAACTAATCTTTAAACTCAGTTCATACCCTGAAATAACACAGTGAGAACGGGCCGGGGAGATTTCAAGCCCTTAAGCATTGTAAGTTCATCCAATGCCCAGCTGCAAGGGATGGGGAGCAGTAATACTGGAGATCAGTGGGAGGGAGGAGGAGAAGAAAGGGCCTCTGGCATCGAGACAATGGGACGAAGCTGAACGGGTCACCGAGGGCACCCCAATGGGGGTGCATGCCCCACAGCTCCTCCGCTGTGGGCCCCGTGGCTGCTCTGCTGTGGGCCCCGCTGAGGGCGCCCCACGGACTGGACTCGCCCCCACCCATAGCACAGTGACCGGGTGGAGCAGGGTGGTCCACTGTGAGCATGGGTGCATTTCCACCTCCGGCCATGGCGGTTTCTGTACACCCATGTATGCTATAGTGTGGTCTGAGGTAGCTATGTCTCTTACCAAGGCGAGAGTCCAGGGGTATAGATAAACCCAGGAATACAGTTATTATCACAGGGACAATGACTGATTGAGTGGTAGGGCAGCAGAGATGAGGGAGGAGAAAATTGAGTGATGAAATGGGCCATCATCTGTATAACTGAGTAACATGTGAAGGTAACATTTTGTAGGACAGTGTCCAGAGCTAATTCCCTTCTATGTTCTCTATAATTTGTATTTCCTCAATCGTTTTTGTGTTAACAGAAGTGAAGATAACTTTATATTATGCAGCGTCCAGTGCTGATTCCCTACTGTCTTCTCTGTAGTTTGGTATTTCCTTTAATGTTTGTGTGATAACTAATGTGAGGATGACATTGTGTAATACAGCATCCATCCAGTGCTAATTCCCTACTGTGTTCTGTATAGTTTTGTATTTTCGATATTGTTTATAGCTTATTCTGGTTCATATGTCTCCATTCTTTTGTCTTTACAATAAAAAAAAAACCCCACAGAATGGGAGAAAAAATGTAGTCAGTTGCCCCTCAGACAAGGGACTTATATCTAGGACATATAAAGTGTTTCTGTGATGCCGTATCTTTTTTGCTCAGACTTGCCTTTGCTATTCTGGGTCTCTTCTGGTTCCAAAATAATTTTATGATTTTTTTTTTCTGTGAGATATACTATTGGTATTTTGAACAGGATTGCATTGAATCTATGTAACAGTTTTGGAAGTATTGCCATTTTCACTATATTGGTTCTTCCAACTCAAGAACAGACGATATCTTTCCATTTTCCGATACACTATTTGATTCCCTTTTCAGAGTACTATAGTTTTCAATTAAAAGTCATTTACTTCCTTCATTTGATTGATCCCAGGTCTTTAATTTTTTGGATACTACTATGAAATGTGTATTTTCCCTAATTTTTCTCTCAGTTTATTATTTGGGTACAGGAATGCTGTCAATTCTTGAATGTTGACGGTTTATCCAGCTGTACTACTGAATACTTCTTCTTAAGTAATGAAGTCTTTTAGTGGAGTTTTTGGTCTTCTATGTAGAGTATCATGTCATCTGTAAATAATGGTAATTTAAGTTCTTCCTTTCCTGTTCTTTTCCTTTTATCTCTTTCCCTTGTCCGGTTGTTCTCCCTAATGTTTGCAGGACTGTATTGAGTAAGAGTGGCAATAGTTGGCGTCCTTTTCTTGTTTCTGATTTTAGAGTGAAAGCTTTCAGTTTTTGTCCACTTAGCATGATGTTGGCTGTTAGTTTGTCATAGATGGCATTTATGAGATTGAGATAAAGACATCAAATCCAATTTTCTGTAGGGATTTTATCATGAACAGGTGTTGGACTTTGTTGTCAAATGCTTTTCCTACATCTATTGAGATGATTGTGTGGTTTTTGTCCTGATTCTATTAATATGCTGTATTACATGTATTGATTTATGTATGTTGAACCATCCCTACATCCCTGGGATGAATCCTACTTGGTCATGGTGTATAATCTTTGTGATGCTTTGCAGTATCTTATTGAAGATTTTTCTATCTGTGTTCATTAAGATGATTGGCTTGTATCTGTCTTTTTTGGTTGCATTCTTCTCTAGTGGTGGTATCAGGGTAATGCATGCTTCCTAGAATGGGTTTGGAAGGATTGCTTCCCTTTCAATTTGATTAAACAGTTTAAGGAGTAGTAGCATTAGATCTCTAAATTTCTTATACTGCTTTCTTTTTGTGTGTGTATGGGTACTGGGAATCACACTAAGGACCTTGCACTTTGTTAGGCAGGTGCTTGTACTGCTGAGCTACATCTCTGGCTCTCCATCAGCACATGGGCTTTTCTTTGTTCATTTGCTGGTATTTATTCATTTAGAATGTTTGTATCTTTTTGATTCAGCTTTGGTAATTTGTATCTATCTAGAAATCCAGTGATTTCTTCTGTGTTTCCAACTTAATGAAACATAGATTCTCAAATTAGTACAAGATAGGATCTTATGGATCTCTGCAGAATGTGTTGTGCTTTCACCCTGTGTGTTTTTAATTGCATGGATGTGAGTCTTTTCTTTTTTTGATAGCTTGGCTATGGATTTATCAACTTTATTTAATCTTTCAAAGAGCCAACTCTTTGATTCATTGATTGATTGATTCTTTGTATTGTTAGTCTCAGTTGCATTAACTTCTGCTCCAATTTTTATAATTTCTCCCTCACTTTAGGGAACTTTAGGCTTGACTTGCACTTCTTTTTCTAGAAACTTGAGGTTAAACATTAAGGTGTTCATTTGAGCTTGTTCTGTTTTTCTGATGTGGAAATTCACTACTATTTCCCTTGTAGGACTGCTTTAATTGTGTCATGTAATGTTGTATTAGCATTAGTATTTAATTGTAGAATCTGTGTAATTTCTTTAATTTTGTCTGTGACCCATTGCTTGCTCAGGAAGGTTGTGTTTTGGTTTTTTTGGTATCAGGAATTGAACTCATGACCTCAGACTTGCCAGGCAAGCCCTTATGCTGCTGAGCTATATCCCTGGCCCAGGAAGGTGTTGTTTAATTTCCATGTGTTTGTGCATTTTTTTGTAGTTTCTTTTACCATTGATTTCCAATTTTATTGTACTATGCTGTGATAATATGAATAGGATAATTTCATTTCCTTTGCATTTACTTAAGCATATTCTATGAGGCAGTATGTGGTCTATTTTGGAGAACATTCCCTGTGCAGCTGAGAAGAATATGAATTCTGATGTTGTGGCATGAACACTGGAGACATCTACTAAGTCCATTTGTTCAAAAATTTGACTCAGTTCTAATATTTCTTTGTTGATTTTTTTGTCTAATTGTTCTATCTGTCATGATAGTGTGGTATTGAGGTCCCCTATTATAACTATATTAGTGCTTATTTGAGTTTGCATGTCCATTAATACTTGTTTTATATGATCGAGTATGCCGCTATTTGGTACACATAAATTTATGTTCGTTACATCTTCCTCTTGGATTATTCCCTTAATGAGTGTATAGTGACCTTCTTGGACTCCTTTGATCAGTCTTGGCTTGAAATCTACTTTATCTGCAAATAGAATAGCTACCCCTGCTTTTTTCCTGGTCCCTGTCACATGGAATATTATTTTCCATACTTTACTTACAGTCTGTGAATTTATTTTTGAGTTAAATGTGTTTCTTTTTGAGTTGTTGAATCTTGCTTCTTGATCCATTCTGCTAATCTGTTTCTTTTGATTGGTGAATTGAGACCTTTAACATTGATGGTTATAACTGATACATACTCACTTTTCCTTGTCATATAATATTCTCATTGTTAGTTCCCTTTCTTTCCCCTCTGTTTAATTGCTTGCCTTGCCTGGTGGATTCATTCTGTTAGGGTTCAAATTGTAGTCTTTGTTATCTCTTTGTAGAATATCCTTCAAAACATTTTGGAATGCTGGTTTGGTGGTCATGAATTTCTTCAGGTGTTCTTTGTCATGAAAGTATCTTATTTCTCCATCAGTTTTTTTTTTTTTTTTGGCGGTACTAGGGATCAAACTCAGGACCTTGTGCTTGCCAGGCAGTCTCTATCAATTTTGAAAGATAGTTTTGCAGGGTATATCAGTCTAGGTTGGAGGGTGTTTTCTCTTAGGGCTTGAAGTACGTCACTGCAAGCACTCCTTGAGTTAAGGGTTTGTGTTGAGAAGTCTGCTGTGATCTGATGGGCTTCTCTTTATAGGTGATTTGTTTCTTTTCTCTAACAGCTTTTAGTATTCTATTCTTGTGTTGAATTTGTAAAATTTTGACTGCTATTTTTTCTTACCATAGCTAATTGGAGTTGTATGTGCCTCACTTTTTTCCATGCTTGAGAAGTTTTCCTGTCAATTTTTTTTCCATGCTTGAGAAGTTTTCTGCCATTACTTCTGTGAACAGCATTTTTTTGAGGTATCTCCTGCTTTTTTCATTGACTGAGATCAATGTTATGTTATTCTTCTTTGTATAATCTAAGCTGTTGGATTGACTTTTTGTGTTTTGGTGATTTTTTTTGTTTTTGTTGCTTTTAAGAAATTTTTTCTTTTCATGATTGCACATGAAAAAGAAATTTTTCTTTTCATGATTGCACATGATTGCACCACAGACCTTTCTTGTAGGTGTGATACTGTGTCCTTACATTGGTTAATTCTGCTGTGTATACTTTGGATAGAACTTTTAATCTCCTGGATATGTTTGAATCTGTTTCATGGATTCCATTTCTTTCCTATGTTGGACATTCATGGTTTGGATCATTTCCTTAGCACCACTATTTTTTTTTTATATTCTGTATCTACTTAGGTTCACTAACCATGTCCTTGATTTTGGTTATCGTCTCTTTAGTTATGAGAAATTACTTCTAATTTGATATTTTCTAGGGTCTCATTTATCTTCCTTGTTACTTGCACTGTTAGCATTTCAGAGAGTTCAGGTAGGTGGCTTTTGAGTTGTTGTACCTCACTGCTCTGGGTTTGCCTTGGATAAGCTGCAAGTGTGGGGTTGCATCTTGCTTCCATGTCTTCTTCTTTTCTTTTCTTTCTTTTTTTTTTCCCTCATTCTTCTAACGTACTCACAGTGGGTGGTGGTTTTGCTAGTATGTAGAACTCCTTAGGAAATGACTACTTTTTGGAGCTGTCTTCTAGGTATAGCTGATTTGGGGGTTTTGAGTCTAGTGCAGATCCTATCACTTCAGTTTACTGGGGATGAAAAGGTGCTGCCTATTTGACCTATCCCTTGGTTTTTTTGGTAGTGGTCTGTAGTATGGTTTATGATCCTCAGGCATTCTCGATCTTTGCACACAAGAAAAAAAAACTAGTTAAAACATACATGTTATTTTGTCTGAAGTAGTACAATCAGTAAAAACAATAACATCAAGCCCAGCCTAGAAAAATGACAAACTGTGGTAACTATCAATTTGCTACCTTTAAGTGTATGAACAAGATTTGTAGATATATAACAAAATCTAAAAGAAAACAAAATTGTATACAGTAATGTCCTCTCAATGTAGAGATTTTACCCACAGGATAACATTTAAAAGGGCTAAGAGGAAAAAATAGAGAAATAGAAGAAAAAGAGTTTAGAAGCAAGGCTGAAAGGCAAAGGAAGATTATACAAACTTTAGAAAACTGATAAAACAGGAAGGACAAAAAGAGGGAAAAAACAGAACAGAAATAAGCAACAAAAAAACCCTAGAAACAATGCTCATACTCATAAGAACAGTCAAGGAAAAGGAGGGGGGAAGCAAGGAAAGGAAGAAGGAGAAACAGAGTCCACGGAAGGCTGTGTCTCTGTTGTTCCTGGTAGACAGAGGGAGCAGACAGAGCCCAGACGCATGATGGCTGATCCCAGCAAGCCTATGCTTACAGTTCCCCCGAAGTTCGAGCTAATCCTGGTTTCTGATTATGAGGCTGGGACTGAGTTATTCAGCACACAACACTCCAGCTGCCAGCTGGAACTCAGCTCCCTGGCCCTGAGTGTTTCCCATAGCTGTGCCTCACCCTGACACAGGAACCGAGATGGAGACAGTCCACTTCTACTCTGAGTCCTGGGTTCAGTTGGCCCCTTTCTAAAATGGCAACCTCCCAGTCACCTCCTGGAAAGACTTGGAGTTAGAAACACTCACCAGTCACTGCAGCCTGCAGCATCTACTGCTCCATTCCAGTGGTGCTTTTCTCCATGGAGGTCTCTGGAGTTACCTGTGGTCCCTGTGCCTGTGTAGGTTCAATCTGCCTCTCTCATGCCATGAGCTGGTATTCAGAGGGCAAGTGCAGTTTGCTGTCTCCCTCTTCTACTTTGGGGTTCCTCTCTTTGCTCTCCCTGTGTGCCCCAATTCTTGCCTCAGATTCTTGCTGGGTCTCAGGGAGCCACTTCCTTCCAGTTTTGCTTCCCCACATTGGTATATTCCAGCATCTGGACTCCAAATATCAGAGAGGCTGACTCAGTGCTGCTCAGCAATCTGCCATCCTACCAGAAGTCCTTCATTAAAATTTTTGAAAGATAAAAATTTTATAGTAACCCAGAATTTCTCATGCTCTTCAGAGAATTTTTCCCTCATTTATTCTAGAGATACATCACAAGAAACATCCTTTGGAAAACGCTCCTCTAAAAATGACCCTGGCAGCATTCTCTACATTCCGTTTGTGACACCGTGGGGTCACCATATTGTTTAATGACTTGAGTGAAGATAAAAATAAGAAATACATATATAAATCACATATATCTAGGAGAGTTTCCTAACATGACAGAATCAAAGTACTCTCAGGTGAAGGATGAGCCAATACCAATAAAGTTAAATTTTGAAAGGAAAATAATAAGGACTATACTTAACCTTTAATTTGAGGGGGTATCGGGAATCAAACTCAGGACCTGACGCTTGCCAGGCAGGTGCTATGCCACTGAGCTAAAATTTAAAAGTGAGCTGGATGTGATGATACACACTTGTAATCCCAGAACTTGGAAAGCTGAGGTAAGAGGATCATTTAGAGTTTGAGGCCAGCCTGGGCTACAAAGTGAGTTCAAGACCAGCCTGAATTGCATAGTGAGATCCTATCTCAAAAAAATTTACTAGGATGCAGAAAATTTGATTTGTAGAAAAAGATCTGATAGTAGTAGTTAACTTCTACATGAAGAAATAGTGTAATAGGAATTCTTAAACTGCATTCATGAAAGTGTTTTATTTGGATCAGACCACTGTACTTGGTTAAGGGCTGTTTAAACTGTTCTCAAGCACTGAAGGTGGTATAGGCACTCACAAATGGGACAGCATCTAGTAGAGGATTTTAAGGCTAATGAGGAGTAAGTACTTGATATGTAAAGAGACTTTTAGAAACTCTTGGACTATTTAGACTAAAGCCTTAGGAGGTACACCTTTGTAGAAGAAAATTAAATATATGTTATTAGTCTAGATCAGTGATAGTGAATCTTTTAGAGTGTTCGGTGATACAGACAGCCTATTGTGGCGTGCATGCCATAGGTTCCCCTCTACTGGCCTAGATATAAGTTGAGCAAAACATTTTCTCTTTCTAAATACAACCCTAGGCCATAAAAGTTTTCTTGTTTTGCTTATATCTTCTAGGCTTAGGTCCTGTTTTCAAGTATTTGATTTTGGGCAAATTAGGGGAAATTAGACAGATTATTCTTCTCATCTACACATTGAGAATATGAACTGTGTAAAATATGTTTGGATCTTATAGAAACTTTGAAGTAAATATTGTATTAATGTATACCATACATTCAGGCAAGTCATAAGAGCAGTACTGCTGTTTTTTTTTTTAACAAGGCCTGCAACATCCAGATCAGTAAGTCAAGAGACTCCTGTAGTATTTCATGTCTCTTCCCATTCGTGACTGTCCTCCCGCTCAGTGGATAACCACTGTTATGACATCTGACACCACATAAATTTAGCCAAGTTTTGAACCCCGTATACATAAAGTCATGCTGCATAACTTTTTAATTCTGCCTTCTTTGCTCAGTATTATGTTTATGAAATACACCAAGTTGCTATTTATATTTGTGATTTGTTTGCTATATAGTTTGCTGTTGTAGAGATATAGTATAATTTATAAATTCTATTGGTAGACATGAAATGATTCCATATTTACTGTTATAAATAATGCTAAGATGGACATTCTTTTGTATGTTTTTTGATGGACATATATAACATTTCTATTAAGGCATTTACCTACAAGTGGGATTGCTGAATCATGAGATAGATATAGATGTCTATAGCTAGATTATTTATCTAGATTATTTATGGATAATAGGTATATATAGATACGTACATATATATGTGGTTTGTTTTGGTGGTACTGGGAATTCACCAAGAGCCTCAAACATGCTAGGCAAGTTCAAGTACTCTACCACTGCGTTGCATCTTCAACATTTTTAAAAATTTTTATTTGAGGCAGGTCTCGCAAAGTTGCCCAGGCTGGCCTCTAACTTGGAGATAATCTTGCCTCAACTATCCAGGTAACTGGGATTACAAGTGTGTGCTACCTGGCCTGGCTATGTGGTCAGTTTTAATAGACAGTGTGAAGCAGTCTTTCCGAGCAGCTGTACTAGTTTACAGTCCCGACAGCAGTGTAGAAAAGTTCTGCTTGCTGCACCCCCTTGTCATTCCCTGGTACTGTGTGTCTCTTCCTTTTTAGTCCAGTGGCTGTGCAGCGTTCTACATTGTCATTTCAGTATGCCTTAATGACTAAGAAAGTTGAACTCCCTTCTATTACCTTAACCATTTGAATATCCTTTTTTTTGTGGATAACCTGTCCAGATTTTTTGTCATTTATTTTCTGTTAGGTATTGTATAATAGGAAGTGCTTTGCCACTGGTCTGTATTCTAAGCCTCTGATTAAATAATGTTAATAAGAATGAAATTTATCATTTTCCCCTATACAGTTCTTTTAATGTCCTATTTAAGAAATCTTTGCCTACCTCAATATCATAAAGATATTTTTCTACTTCTTCTTCTAAAAGTTTTATTGTTTTACCATTCATATTTATGTTTTCAGTTCATCTGGAGTTGATTTTTTTTCTTTTTTCTTTTTTGGTTTTTGGTGGTGATAATACTGGGGATTAAACCCAGGATCTCTTTTTATATTTTTTATTTTGAGACAGGGTCTCACTAAATCACTAAGGTAAGCAGGCTGCATTGATTGAACTTATCTTCCTGTTTAAGCCTTGCAGAGTGCTGAGATTATAGGTATGCCCCACTACACCTGGTTCCTTTTTCTCTTTTAAGACAAAGCCTTGCTGAGCTGCCTGGCTGGCTTCAGAGTTTGACCCTTTTGCCTCAGCCACTGAGCAGGTTGGATGGTAGGTGTGTGTCACGGTGCCTGGCTGAGACTGAGTTTTGTGCATGATGTTTGGGTGTGAGGCTCATGGCTGCAGTTGTTTCATGTTGTTGTCCAATTGACCCTTTACCGTTTATTGAAAAATAACTGTAAAATATAAGACTGTGACATAGAAATGATGTGAGCATTTAATGTATAAATAAAATGTTTTCTGTTGTCTTGTTAACTGTGTTCTTATATTTCATGGTTCCTACCACCCTGCATAAACAAATTAGATGATTATGATTTGGAGGATTTTTTTCAGCACTGGAACTTGAACCCAGGCCCTTTGCACTGAGATACATTTGAAGTTCTTTTTATATTCTATTTTGAGATAGGGTCTTGCTAAATTGACCAGGTTTGAATTTGTGGTTCTCCTATCTCAGCTTTACAGAGTGCTGAGATTACAGATATGTGCCACTGTGTTTGGGTAGTTTTGGGGATTTTTAATACCAACCTAACTATTAGCATTTCAAAGGTATTTTGAAAATTAAAAGTTTCTAGATGGGTGCAGTGGTGCATACCTGTATTTCCAGCTACTCAGGCAACTCAGGAGACTGAGAAAAGAGGATTTCAGGTTTGAGGTGAGCCTGGGCAGTTTAGTGAGACACTCTCACAAAAGAAAAATAAAAAGGGCTAGGGTTATAGCCTCAGTGGTAGAGCACTCCTGTAGTCCCCAGTACCACAAAAATAAATCAAGCAAGCAAGCAAGCAATTCTAGCGTATTTAAAACATATACATAATGTATTTTGAAAAGGAAAAACTGAACTGCAAGCCCTTGAGGACAAGAATTATGGCTGTTTTGTTCACTGCTGTATATTAATGGTCTACCACTATTCTTGCCACACAGTAAATAATTCATAAACATTAAATTAGTGTGTATAAACCTTTTATCTGGGAGTATAGCTCAATGGTAATGTGTGCCTAACATGTACAAGGCTCTGATTCAATCTCCAGCACCAACAAAACAAAACAAAACAAAACATTTTTGTTTTGCTGTACAGTACCACCTTCCTAGGAGTTAAAGCATCACATATAAGTTAATGTTCCCAATAAACAAATATTCTTTAAAATCACTATTTTATTTTTGATGAGAATATTTCTGAATCTTTGACCACTTTATCTGCCTTCTCGAAAGTGCAATGAATAAAAATCTTTCTTGATTTATCTTGATTAGCTTTAGGGATACTAAAGCAGTAATGTAAGTTATGTCCTAAAAGATTATTTTTCCACAGCCTACTGCTTATTCTTTTGTGGATAAAAGAATAATTGGGACAGATAACTTACAAGAATTTACACAAAGGTAGCACATATTTTAATTAAGTGATCAACAATGACTTAAGTACTGTATAAAGCGAAAGTAAAGCTTCCTAAACTGTTACTTGGAACAATGAGTTCTGAAAGTAAACTGTGGTCAAATAAGTGTAGAAAATTCTGTGTATTATGTCTTTATCATAAATGCACAATTTCATTGACACACTAGAGGCTTTGAAAAGCCCTATAGTAAAAGTGTAGATCATTAAAAAAAACCCTCATTTGGATGCTGAAAAATTTGCAAAAACAAAACTTTCTTGCTGTCCTGCAAAACAGTGTTCTATGGCACACAGTTTGTGAACAGATTTATCTGGACTAATCTAGGGGTCCCTAGAACTATCTGATGAAGACAGAGGATTATAATAGCAAATAGATAAGATTTGGGTTGATAGACAAAATTTAAATATCCAAATAAAAATGCAAATAATACAAAAACTATATAAAATAATAGTTTTCAAAAACAATTTGTTGAACTTCCTTTTCAAAGCATCAGATGACTTTATGGAGGATGATAATTACTAGTGGATTAATACTGTTTAAGTGCAACAAACCAGTCAGTCATAAAGAATAACTTGTTTTTAAGAAGCATGAAGCGGTGATATAGGATTGCTTGTGAAGAATAAAAAGATGTAAGTGGGAAATTAAAATACCATCTCATATACAATTCAGATCCAAACAGTTGTCAGATTCCTTAGTGAATCATCAAGCTATTGTTATTGAACCATATTATGCATACTTGGAACGAAATAAAAAATATATTCATTACTGAGGTTTTTCTAAACTTGATATACTTCATATATCTTTTAATGAGATGGAAAAATTGAAGAATAGGTTTTTATTTTAGTTGTACATGTTTGCAGTTCATGCAGCTTACAGTCATCATGGGGAATGGTTATATGTGCATATTAGAGCATGTTTCTTTTTTTTTAAATGTGCTTCCCCTTCCCTCTCTCTCCTCTCCCTCCTCCCCCAATTCTTCTATCCCATATTCATTCCTGTTGATACTATTTCTCTTGGGGCTTCTTATGGCCTATAATTCTTACATTAATTGGAGTTACTAGATTCTGTACATCGCCTATCTTTATTCTTATTTTCCCTTCCCCTCCTCCTCACCCCGCACCCCTGTTCCCTTGAATTATTTCCCTGTTGCAAGAGATCTATCCCCTTGTAACTTTCTGCCCTTCCTTTTTCATTTTCTTTGTACTTTGCCTCATTCAAATGAGAGATTTCATATGGTTTTTAAGCTTATGTGTCTGGTTTATTTCACTCAACATTATATTTTTGAGGTGCACCCAGTTTCCTACAAATATCTCAAATTTGTCATTGTTTATAACTAAACAGTATTCAATTATATATAGATGCCACATTTTCTTTATCCAGCCGTCTGTTGATGAGTAAACAGGCTGCTTCCAGGATTTAGCTGTTATGAATTATCCTGCTATAAACATTGGTATGCATGTATCACTATAGGATGATGATACTTAAACTCTTTGAGGAAGATACCTAGCAGAGGCATAGCTGAGTCATACGGAATTTCTAATTTCAGATGAAAAATCTCCATTCTGATTTCCATAATGGCTGTACTAGTTTGTGTTCCCACCAATGCAGGAGGGCTCCTTTTCAACCATAGCCATGCCAGTAATGTTACTGCTTGATTTCTTAATGATGCCATTTGAAGGATAGATACTTTGATGAAATGATTAAGGTAAATTCTGTAGTTTTCTGCTTATTAAAAAAAGTAGTATAACAGTACTATTGTAATACAGTATTAAAAAGGAAATACAGTTTCAAGGATCTTTTTTTCAGGATAATTGCACCTTTTCTGATGATAGAATATCTAATTCTTGCCAAAACAAGATCCTTAAAGCCAGAACTTCCTGCAAGAAAATAATAAGTATTACTGTTTAGTAGCACTAAAAATATAATGAAGGTTTAAAACCCTTTAGAACTTATAGAAATTTCTTTGCCCAGTTGGCTTACTTTGTATGTTAACTTAAATATCAACACCTACAGATGCAGAAAGAGAAAGGTAGATGAACAAAAGCTACTTTGTTCTAATCTGACACCACGTCCTCCATGAAAGCTAAGAGAGGAGTTTTATTCTTAAATATGTTATTTGTCCTGTCACCATTTCATTGATCTGACATAATTTTTTAAAGAATACTTTTTTAAAAGTCCTTTTGTGATTTTCACATGTATTTTTTAAAAGTTATTTTTTTCTCTTTTGGTACCAGGAATCAAACTCAGGGCTTTGTGTGCTTGCCAGGCAGGCACTGCACTGCTGAGCTATATCAGTGGCCCTGTTTTTTGTTTTTTGTTTTTTGTTTTTTTAAATGAAACCCAGGAAAACTCTTCTGCCTTCAGGAGAGTTCATGGACTATTCTGAATGTGAATTTAGTCCTCGTAGCTTTTTTCCTTTTGGTGCTAGGGATTGAATCCCAGACCTCTCTACCACTGAGCGTCACCCTCATTCCCCTGGTTTTTGTTTTTTAACTTTGTCAACTCTCACAACTTTGACATTGTTTCATTTATGTCTTACATGATCTAATTTAACTGGTAACGAAGTACAGTGTGTCGTTTTTTAAAAAGATAAGCCATAAAACTACCACTCATGTTACAGATCTATTTTATTACATGTATCATCAACGTGTATGCCATTTCTTTTATGATGAATTATAAGTCTGTGCTTCTTAATGCATTATGAGGACCAAGCAAACATTAGCCATGGACATTATTTATTTGAATATTCCTGTCTACTACCACTTTATAGAGAAATCTGTTAGGAATAATTTGCAGACTTTTATTGATTTTTTTTCCTTTAGTTTTCATCTCCATGGATAGGAGTTACAAAAGACCTACATTACAAAAAGGCCTCCATTCTTTTAGATCATGGGTTTAATCTGAATTGATTTTGGGAGACTCATGTAGAATTTATATATTTTTCTGCAAAGAAGATCCAATATTTTCATATCAAAGGTAGTGAGTATAACAACTCCAAAAGTGCTAACTAGCTACCAGTACTCCAGGGGAGCTAGACAGATGTTCAGATTAAGCAAAATCACCAAGCGCTGCTCCATTTTCAGGTATTTCCTTCACATATTTGATGAATATTTGAACACTTGCTCTGGACACCGTTTTAAGTGCTGAGAGTTCTGTGGTCAAATAGGCAAGATCCCTGGTCTTGTAATCTCAGACATGTCTATGATTGAGTCAGCAGTTCCCGTCCTTGTCAGCTTACCATACTTTATCAGGGCAGCAGCCAGCCCAGGGTGCCAAGTTTATGTCATGGTAAAGTTTTAGAGCTGACATTTCCTTCCAGCAACATTGCTTGAAACAGAAAGTACCCCAGGCACATACCTCCTTGCCCTCATCTCTGTCACCTACTTTCCTCTGCCTTGTAATCTATAATCTGCTCGTTCCTCTCTACTATACTCCCCGCAAGTAATTATAAATTATAATGAAAAAGCAGGATGCAAATTATATTTGACTTAAAATGAACAACTTTGGATTCTATTTCTAGGGATAAGAACATGCCTTGCAAGTTATAAAGGAATTGTTTGGCCAAAATTTTTGCCATGGAGACTGGGTGTCTGCCAAGACTTTACTTTGAAATTTTGTCTTCTGTTTCTAGTCTTAAGGCATCATAACATACAATTCTTTTGCCACTAGACTATTTATTCTTCTATGATAAAGAAAAAGTCATTTTTGTATAACAATTATTTCCACTATAATTAAACAAATCTTCTTTTGTATGCATTATATTGTTACCATATTGTATACACACCCTGCTTGCTTAAACTTGCCCATGTGACTACTTCACAGGAACTTTCTTTAGAAGTTTTAAAGTCTCTGACTTCTCAAAGTATTAATGGGATTTGCCAAAGTTGTAGTATCTGAATGCTTGACTAGATAGTAGGACAACAAGCTTGTTCACACAGCTCCTCCAGCAAACATTTTATCTTCAGACAATTCCAAATTCATTTAAGGTGCCAGAGAATTTAAGGTGTATTTGGTTTTATTCCTGAATATAACAAGACCAGACATCTCAAAAAGTTGACCTTAAGGAAAAAAAGAGTTTACCTTAAGGTCCAGATATCAGGATAGTATGCTTCCCTTTGGGAAAGATTGGATTATAAAGAATTAGCCAGAACCTAAATGGCTTTTGTCTTTTTCGTCATGTTCCATTATCATAGTTCTGGCAATTTACAGTTTATGTACTTACATATAAAAGGTGATTTGTGCTCATATTTACACCTATTAATATAAAACTTGAACTTAGGTTTTGATATTATTTTAAAAGTAAAGTCAGAGCTGTTTTATAGTTTGCACAATTACCTTCTAAAATGATTTTTTGAAAACAAAAACAAGAAGCCCAAATAAATAAACTCCATAACTGTACATATAATACATGTTGATTGTTTTTGTTTTGGGCTTCACCCTCCTTTCCTTCCTTTCCTTTTCTCTCTCTCCCCTAAGCCCATATATTTTTTTCTATATTGGAGGTAGAACCCAGGCCTTCACACAAGCTAGGTAAGCACTCTACCACTGAGCCATATACATAGCCTAGTTTCTCATTTTTGAATAAGTAACATTCTCAGAAATTACATAGCAGTCCCAAGTGAGAATTTTCTACAAAACTACAGTAGTACAGTTATCAAAACCAGGACATGGACATTACATGTTCACTGTTTAAAATACTCATAAAGTGGAGCTGGGGATATAGCTCAGTGGAATAAGCGCCTGCCTAGCAAGCGCAGGGTCCTGAGTTCAATCCCCAGTACCGCCAAAAAAAAAAAAAAACACAAAGAAAATGTTTAAAAATATATATATAAAGTTCCCAGTTTTTTTCTATTTTTCAGTCTCTTGGAGTAACTGGTGTGTTTGTGTCCATCCCTTTAATAATGTACATTCACACAAATATATGCACACACAAATATACTTGTAGTTATTTTGCAGGGATGGAATAGGATGACTTATCATTTATATTTTTCATAAAAGCAGAATTGTTATACATAAAAATAAGTTGTATAAAGTAAAGGATTCTAGTCTAACTGTTTAAGTACTTAGAAAATTAGGTAGAAATCATGCTGATGAATTTGAACAAAACACATAATCTCTCTGAAACTCAGTTTTTCCTATAAAGTATAGAAAAGCCCATACTCTGCTTGAATCAGATGTTCAAGTGAAACTAATGGTCTAAAAAGGAGATAAAGAAAAGACAACAGTAGAAGATGAAGTGATCTTCATTTATAGTCTTAATGGGATGCACCATAAGTGACCTAACCATATGTGAAAGAGACCCAGACTCAAACTATATACAAAACTTTTTCTGTGGCTTATTTTTTTTCTCTAAAATACAAGCTTTTTTTCTATATACTAATCTCTCTGGTTTTTCTTTGTGGGTATTTCCCGTTCCAGAAAAGACACAGTGCTTATTAATCTTTTGCTTCTCAAGATGTTCTGTGGAATATAGTTTAGTTTGGTTCAATAAGCTTTAATTGAGTACTCCAAAAGGAGAGCTATTGCTTCTGACCCAGACCCCCAAAACTTTGCGTATGTACATACTCCAAACTTTAGGAAGTTATCAGCAGCCCACAAAACCAGCCATTTTCAAATCTGAATGGCTCAGAGCACATGACATTGCTAACCCAACGCTGTGCTAGCACTTTGAAGGAATGCATTTCTCCTCTGTGTGTGCGCGCGCACACATAAAAACAAACTAGTGAAGAAACTAGTTGTGTTTTATAGGTCAACAGTGATCTGTTAAGAGACAAGCACATATAATCATGTTAAAAATTTTTACTTACATAGTATCAGAAGACAAATTGCTGAAGAGTTTTTTTGTTTGTTTGTTTTCGGTGTTGGAAATTGAACTTAGGACCTCATCATGCTTGCCAGGCAGGTGCTGGGGGGTGAACTATATCTCCAGCCTGAAGGGATTTTAAAACTTGAAAATCAGTCTTTCATAGTACTTTTGCTTATACTTTTTAAAGGTATGTATTACAGTATTTGGCACTAATGTCACAGTTTAGTTCCTAGAGTATTTTACAATTTACAGTTCTTCCCTTTTCCTTGACCCTTTTTATATTTTCTTAAGTATGAGAACACCTATCAATTACTTCAGTTTGTGAATCAGATTTTCATGATTGTGAAGTCTTAGGACTTGAGAATTGGGGGGACTTTAGAAAAGCCAATCATGTTTATAGCAGCACAATTTATAATAGCTAAAATGTGGAAGCAACCCAAGTGCCCATCCACAGAAGACTGGATTAAAAAATTGTGGCATTTTTATATAATGGAATATTATTCAGCTATAAAGAAAGACAGTTTTGGGGTCTTTGTAGGCAAGTGGTCAAAACTGGAGTCCATACTCATAAGTGAAATAAATCAGCGATACATGTGCAGGCAACGTATTGTATTACTGGTGTAAGAACCCGAGCGTGGGAATATAAACTAAGAGACATGAAGGAAATCTGTTCTAAAACAAAGAACAGATGGGACGAGGGAAAGGAGAAAAGAAAGAGACAAAAATGTATGTATGTATATATGAATATACATATATGCAGGAGAGCTAACATGGTTCTACTATTGTATTATACCACTTAATGCTAAGGAATAATCGATGACGGGTTATTTGATCCATCTTGTATGTCTGTATGTGTTATCCTGAACACACACTTCGAAGATATCAATATGCAAAGCAGAAAAAAAAAAAAAAGAAAAGCCAATCATTACCAGTAGGTCCAAACCTAGAAAATTTTGCCTGAAATAGGGCCTTTTCCACTGTTCCAGGTGTCCTCAGTTGCCATACATTCAGATAGACACTTCTCTCCCTTCTGAAAGTCTCATGGCATCCTTAACCATTTATCTCTGTAGCCCAGAAATGATCAGACACGATCATTTCTGGCAGTCCCTAAGTATGCATCACTTATCATAGGAGATTAAAATATTTGATTACTCAGTAGAGCTAAGTACTTTTTCTTTCCATATCTGTCCTCTTTTCTGTTTAGTTCTCTCATCATTTTGTTAGTCTGCATCTTTTCATTTCTTCCAGCCCTCTTATCTATGCCACCTGAAAACCCTCACTCCCCTGTAAATGGCCGTACAGCTTCAGTTTGGTAGATTTCCAGTAGATTGCTTTCTCTGAAGGGTGTGCTAACCCTACAGCCCTACTAGTGCACTACTACTACACAGTCTTTCCCTGGCTGCACAGTGGAGCGAATGAGGTTCCTTCCATTTTCCATTTCTATTCATAGTACTGAGAGCCCTTTGTTCTTCTACTCTTGCAGGAAATCAGCAGTCCCTTGGAGTCTCTTGTCATACCATTTTCTCACTGTTGATTTTGTGGTTATACAGATTACCTGTCATTCTCAGATGATTTTTTTGTTTATTTTGTTTTTTTCTGGGACAGGGTCTCACTATATAGTTCAGCCTGGCCTTGAACTCATGACAGTCCTCCTGCCTCAGCTCCCAAGTGATGGGATTACAGGCTAAATCAAGCTCCTTTTTTTGAGACAACATTTCACTATATAGTTCAGGTTTGCCTCAAACTCACAGCTATCTGCATGCCTCAGCCTCCCAAGTTCTAGGATTAAAAGCATGTATCTCCACACCCAGCAGGGAGCCATTTTAATGAGGCTGTCTTCCTCCTTCGCCTTGGACCCCATCTTTCCTGTGGGACTTTCTTTCTGTGTATCCATCAGCCTTTCCTCTGCTTTAGCCTTTTTCTAGCTGATACAGTCTAAAAAAAGATCAAATCTCTCCGGTCCAAAAGAATGAGAATCTTTTAGTTTCATTCTCTTTCTAAACTCTCTTCTCTCCTTTGCATTGAAATTCTTTCACAGAGTAGTGTAGAATTAATTATCCTTATTTCTTCATCTCTCATTCATTCTTCAGTACGCTATTGTTTCTTTGCTCCGTGCTGTAACAGTGTTCATCAGATCACCAGAGAAGGCTAGTAAGTATTTTTAGCCTTTATCTGACTGGCTTCATCTGCCACATTGGACAGTGGGGTTCACATTCCTCTTCAAAACCTTCTTCAAAGACTACTCTCTCAATGTACTATTTCTGCTTTCTGGTCTCCTTTTCCTGTTCCCTAAATGTTAGTGTCTCTGAGGTTTCTGTCTAGAGAAACATGTTGCCTATGCTGTTTACCTTGTTGAGTTACTGTTTACCTATGCTGATCACTCTCAGCATATCTCTGGCAAAAACTGGTATATGCTTCAGATATACATTCAGTACCTTAGTAAATATTTACACTGTAGATGTATATCCTACATCCTGTGTGGCCAAAGCTGTGAACATGTCTTCTTCTCTCATCCTCAGATCTTGTGTCCTTTCTATGTTCTCTGTTTTGGTTGTTGGAACACAACAACACATCCTATGTCCAGTCACCATGAAAGATTTTTCCTTCTAGTCTTTCCTAAACCTGTCCTCTCCATCTTAACTACATGCCTACCACCTATCTGTCCTCTTCTGTACCTACTACCTGCTTGCCTATCTCAGTGTATTATAAACTTGTCTCACCAGTTTCCTAATTATTTTTCTGTCTTTAAGTTTTTTTCCCTCAAATCCTTTCTTTATAGAACTGTGGGAGAATCTGACCATGTCAGTCTCCTTGTTTAGAACCGTTCAGTGGCTACCCAAGGTTCCTAAATGAGGCATGCATATCCTTTTGTGATCCAGCTCCCGACCCTCCTACAGCTTATGCTGAACTATCTTACTCATATTTCAGTTTGGCAGCATTAAGTAACACCTCATAAACGCAACTGTTTCTCATTTTTGTGCCTTTCCTCATGTTCCCTGCTTGAAGTACCTCTACCCATTCTTGATTAACTCCTTTATAAGATTTATATGTGGGTACAGTTTAAGATGGTTTCTTGGGTCTTCTCACTTCCCAATGTTATTATTATTAATAATAACCTATATATTGGTCTGTCCATGTAATTAGCATGTTAGTTGTAGCTGTGTTTAAGTGAATATCTTTCCCTTTGTACTTACGATCTTGAATTAAAAAATTAGGTCTTCAGCAGGGTGTCAGTGTACTACTTGTCACATCTGATCACAGTCCCATCATTGAACAAAAGAGAAAATTGAGACCTAGATTATGACTTAGTCATAATGTTTTCTTAAAAGTTGGATTACAAAGGCATTTATTTGTAAATATACACTATTGAAGTCTGCTGTGTGTCTCTAGAACTATGAAAAAAAATTCTGTTGTTTATAAATTAATCTATGGATTTTGTCAAAGCAGTAGAGCTGAACTAAAATAATGTAGTAAGAAACATTAGCTCTTAGGCATTTTCTTACTCAAGTGAAATACAATCAGATTAGCAAATAGAATCTACAGAACATTTCGTGAAACGATGAAGAACTTCATTTTCTCCAACCAAATGCAGCGAATTTCTAATATTTTGAAACACCATAATCAAATATAAGGTATTTTTAAATTATTCTCTTGAGAAATGCTGATTCACTTTGTAGCCCAGGCTGGTCTCAAACTCGCAATGATCCTCCTGCCTCAACCTCAAAGTGCTGGGAAAGTTATCTTCAAGTATTTACAGAGTAGTAGGAAAAAATTAATAAAATATTAAAAGTAGAACTTAATCTTGGCAAGACCATGGAGAATTAAGACAGTAGTCAGTAATTCTAAAGAAAGAATAAATACTATGATTTAAAATGAATCAACATTTAAAATGAATCCACTTTTGTACCTGTTCATCTCTCCTGTAGTTTATTTTCCTCCTAATTATCATCACCAAAACTCTCTTTCTTCAGCTGTATTGCAGACGCTGGGCCAGGTACTGTTTTTGTTATTACACAGAAGAGACGCTATGGTTTGAAGTTTTTCTGCTGGCCTAGTGCAAGATGTTTATGCAAAGTGTCAGTGGAAACAATTACCTTAACAGGATGACACAGGCTGTTCTGCTTGGAAATGTCCTGATTTCCTGTTTAGGTTATCCAACGGTCAGGTAGGGATTTCTTTTTGCACTCCCATAGTGCAGATTCACATACAAACATTGTAGGATTTAAAATCACAAGCCACTTAATTTCAGTGGCTGCATTTAGCTTCCCAAGAAAATAAGTCCTTCCCTGGCTATTTTTATTTAGTTTCTCTTTGGTACTGTACTGCTCTAACCTGTATCAATTGTGTTGACCTATAGCTGCTTCTTAAATGAGGCGCTTCTTAAAGTCCATCTGTTGCTTATTGTGAAGTTCATGTGGATACCTGCATCAACCAAAACGGTGCGGCATTGTTACTGTTACCTTGTCACAGAAATCTGTTATTAAGTAAGCATTCAGGCAAGCATCAAGCTCTAAAATAAGCTTTGCCTACATGCTGTGAACTACATTAGAGAATCAGCTTCAGTGTAGTTTGATGACTGCCCCCCATATTTAATTATGCCTTCAGGCTGTGGAAAGACCACATTTATCTGTTGAAACAGACGAAGCAGCAAGTGTTCTGACACGTTTATAGAGCAAATTATTATACCTGACAAAAGGTAATTACATACACAATCAAGTCTGGAAGTAAATGGATAATTAGGGGTTAATAAATAAGTGCCTCTTACATTAAAAAAAAGTAAACTAAATATATATTTTTAAATTGTTTAAGATTATGAAATCTATTATAAGATTTGAAAGAAAAAATAACTGGGGATGCAAGCACGTTTAATACAAGTTTTCACCAAAATACTGCAATATTCCAACCCTTTGACAGAGACTGTAAAGATCTTTATTTTCCTCCTCATCATCATGTGTAAGTCTGGTAGTTTGGTGAGCTTTTCATTCCTTCTGAAATCCAATGCAAAATGTTAAGGGCTTAACTTTATGATACCTTATCTCTGTAAAGCATACTAGATGAGATGCAAATCTGAAATTCAGTTCAAAAATGAGATCTTACATGTATAAAGCACAAGTGAGTTGCTAATCTGAAATTCAGTTCACCACTGTGCCAAAGATTTCCTCTTTTTTCTATCTTTTGAGACAGGGTCTCACTATGCAATTCAGGCTGGTCTTGAGTTCACTTTGTAGCCCAGGCTGGTCTTAAACTTGCAGTGATCCTCCTACCCCATCCTCACAAGTGCTGGGATTAGAGACTTGCACTACTATGCCCAGTTTTGCCAAAAATTTCTTGAAAGAGCTAGAACTAAAGCCCCTACTTTACCCCTCTGTGTGCAAAAGTATTGCCATGGAAATTTATTGCCCTTTTCTTCCTGGAGCAGTGGGAATTTAATGGTTTTGGTTAGTTTCATTACTCTAAACGGCCCATGTTCTATTTTAAGGACTACTGTGGACTAATCAGACTCTCAGCTATCTGTTGGGGACACAACAGGGAATCAAAAAAACAAGAGACAATTTTCAAGGTCCAGGAGGGACTGGGAGGAGACCTGTTTCCAGTGGACTGACTGGATGACCCCTGAGGTTGACTCAGTTTTATTAGCCAGCAAGAAGTTTGGGGGAGGGGTAGCATGAGTTTCGTGGAATAGCAACTCTAGAGAACTGGTAGATAAGGAATAAGTTAACGAAGAACCAGTTTTTTCTATACCCAGATGCCTATATTTTGACAACTGTCTTCAGCAGATGCTATCTTGATTCAGGAATGCTGGGTTATCAGTATTCTGCCCATAGTAAGGAGACATGCGGCCTTCCTTGGATGCGTCCCTGTTCCTGAGCCAAGATAACACTGACCTAGAGACTGAGAGACCCAAGTTCAATAGCCTGGTCCCCAACAAAAGAAGGGAATGACAGGATGTCTCTGGTGTCTGAAGTTTAGGTTGTTTGTTTGTTTTAAGCCAGAGCCAGCATTTATGACTAGTGGCAAATTATAAATATTATTTGACTTATTAGAATTTTAGATTAAAACAGGAACTAATTACATTGAACATTAAAGAATCCACTTTTTAAGTTCTCCAGATTATAATTGCCCCTGTTTTAAATTGCAGCCGTTATCTTGAGGAGGAGTGGAGAACTGTAACAGCTAAACTATAAAGGACACAAACCCCAGCCCACTGTCATTCCAACGCCTGCCGTACCCTGAAATATGTGCATGTTGGAATACAGTTATTTTCAGCGTGCCAAGAGTTGAACCAGGGCTTTTACATGAAGCCACACTCCAGCCCTATATACATACAGTGTTTTTTTTAAATTTTGGAATGGGATCACTGAGTTGCCAAGGCTGAGCTTGAACTCCTGCCTCTGGGTTCCAGAGTTCTGGGATTACAGGTGTAAGCCACCACGCCTGGCTTGGGATTGTTTTTCACTGACTAGCACATAATTGTTTTCCTTTGTTTCTTGAGTTCTTCCAAAGTTAATTCATACAAGAAGATCTTATTTCTTCATAGCTTCAGTGAAGAAAAATGATTCATCAGAGAGAATTGAAAGTCTAGTAAAATACCTCTCATCACAAGTTTCAGGATTTTATTTCTTTCATCTTAGAAATCTTTGAGCTTCATTGGTGAAGTCATTACATAACCAACTTATGTAAGTGTAACAGGTAATGCAATGAATTTGAACAGAAAGTCAAACGTATGATGAGGGAATGTTTATTTAACATGTTGATGGCATTATCACTGGTTTACAAAAGGTAATCTCAAGAACAATACTTTGGTTGTGAAATATTTTAGTGCATTCTATAGCACAAATTAAGCCAATATACCAATCTGGCTTTCAGAGTACTATAAGATTACTCTGAAAAATTCAGAGATGTCTTAATTGTTAATAATTTACATGTATAATCAAGCTATGTTGTTCATATGTAAGAAATTAGTTCAGTATAGAGATAAAATTGTGTGTCAAAAGGTAGCATATGCAGTTCATCTCAGCATTTAGTTGGTGCTTACTACATGCCAGGTTCTGGACCAAATGTGAAGATAGTGGTATTAAGCAAAGTAAGACATCAGCTTTGAAGTACTTAAAGAGTAAGAGAGCAGAGAAGAAAAAGGCTGTTCAACTGTTGGGATATTGAAAAAAAAATAAGGGCTGGAATAACCGTAAATCACCAAAAAACCAAAGGCTGGAATAATCATTAATCACCTAAGAGGAATTAGTGATACTTGATTATTAAACTAAAAGGGAAATATTAATTAATTAATTAATTTTCAGTGCTGGGGATTGAAAAGCCTTTGCACAAACCATGTCTTCAATTCTTTTTTAATTTGATTTTTTGAGACAGGGTCTCACTTAGTTGCTAAGTTGTTTAGGCTATGCTTGAACTGAGATCCTCCTGCCTCTGCTTCCCAGAAAAAAGGAATTATTGTTTCTTTAATAGGGTGAGGAACTAACCCATGAAATATACTGATAGAGTATACTGTGAAAAATACCGTGATAGAGACATGTGGAAGTTACTATGAGGACACAAGGGAGGAACAGGTAACATGAATAAAGTGGTCTTAGGAGGCTTCCTGAAAAGAAAGGACATTCCAGACCTAAAGTTTATGAAATAAGAAGAAGGGAACTGCACACATAGGAGAAGAAAATGAGCTATACCTTAGGGTCATTGTGGTTTGTATGAAAATTTGAATAGTTCTTTATGTAGAAGCTTGAATTATAAGACAGGAAAAGCCTAAAGATTGGCCTGGATAAGGTACAAAATACCTTTGTATGTGATATTAAGGAAATTGAACTTCATTTTATAGGGATTGAGAAGCCATCAAAGGGGTGTGTGTGCACGCGCGTGTATGCGTGTGTGTCAAAAAACCTCAATCACATTCAACTCTTTGAAGTAAAGTTATTTGAGGAACTTAATATAGAAAAATTTTTGTGTTAGATAACTAGAGGGATAGCTTTTGCTTTTCAGAAATGGAAAATTTTTTAAACTTGAGAATTTAATATTTTTCTGCAATCATAAAGAACTTTCTAGAAACCTTAGTCATGTATCTAATGTTATTTGGGTTTAAGTATATAATATAAAAGTTTTAAACCTCAATTGCCAAAAAAAGAACTAAGACTCAACTATTAAATATAAGGTTCTAATATTCTCATATTACTAATGGAAAGTCAGAAGATCCTGTTAAAAAATTTGTGTAATAAAATCTATTTCTACCCCAGAGAAATGAAAATGTGTGTCCGCAAAGAAACTTCTATATAAATCATCATAGCAGGCTTACTCATAGTAGCCAAAAAATGAAGATGAACAGAAACCCAAGCATCTATCAATTGATATTGGGTAAAGAGAATCTGGTATTTGGAAGATATTACTCAGCAACAAACAAGGAATGAAATACTGGTACATGCTATAATGTGGTGAACCTTGAAAACATGCTGAGTGAAATAAAAGACCATATTATATGATTCCCATTTAGGAAGTGACTGCTAATGATAATGGTGGGGGTCGCTAAATTGATTGAGATGGTTGTAAAACTTCGTGAATATACTGAAAACCACTGATTTAGATCCCTTAAAGGATGAATTGTGAATTGTGTGGTGCACCGCAAAACTGTTTATATAAAACTAAAAAAATTGATGTGACTTAAAGTTGTGAGGGAAAAATAGAGAAAATTTGTGAGATAGCTACAAAAAATAAAAAGAAAGTAGAAATAAGGCAAGTTCTCATATGTGATAGCTGTAAAATAGTAAATTCAATATTAGTAAACTAGGAATTAAATAGTTATTTCTAGGAATGGTAAGAGTAGGGCAGTGCGTTATATTGGCTTCATGCTGTATCCCACTTGATTATAATGTGTTACTATGATAAAATTAATTTCAATAAATTAACCACATAAAGCTCATACATAATATGTCTGTGTGCCATTTTAGTCATGATGTTGACCAAAACAGTTAAAGTAAATATAGATGTATGTGTGTAATCTGATTTTAAAAACTCCATTATTGGCCTCTTTTTTTTCCAAATTCTAAACCCGCCTTGTATTTATTTAGAATTACTACAGAGCTTAGCATCAAAAATGAAGATTTTATTTCTGCTGTGTGCAGTTCACCTGAATGCCACGAGGGCTATAATGCCTTTATCAGCCTCTCCATTACAAAGTTCTCAAGCCTCACCCCGACCTGCACCAAGGGAGAGTGGGAAGACTGGCCAAGAGCACACTTGGCGAATGAGACGTGTGCAGGCCTGGTGGTGAACATGTATCGGAGAGCCAGCAGGCAGCACGAGGCAGTGAATAGTTGGCAAGAAAGGGAAGTGTTTGAAGGCACTGTGTTGTTCTTACAGTTTTTGAACAGGCTCCTTCTGGCTTCTACTTAAAATTCTCTTTTATGCTGCATATAGAATTTTCCCAAATGTGTTATTTTCATACAGCAGGGAAGGAAGGAAAAGTTAAGTGCTTTAAAAATGTGGAGCTAATCATGTGCTTTTACCATCTATTTAGGGAAAGGACTTACATTTTCTTCCAGTGTGACTAATTTAGTGAGACCCATTTTTATTGAATTCCCACTGGCTAATTACTTGAGGGACAAGTATTTCTTCCTTAAATCTGTATTGGATTTAGGAGTTTGTTGTCTAAATCTTTGAAGCACCGTAGGAACACTTACTTCAGCTTTGTTTTTTGGAGGTAAAGGAAAAATGATCTCCTGGTTTACTTTTGGAATCTGCAAAGCAACCCTGAGATCCCAGGTGGATTTAGTATTTGGAAAAGGGAACTTGGTGGGGGGAGCTGAGGTTGACCCTGAGCCCCCAGGTCACTGTTCACGTTTACAAAAGCAGACCTGGTCTCCCCAGTTGCTTTTCTCTTGAGGTTGACTTAACTTTATTTATCTTCTGTCTTGGGTCACTGCCTCTGAGGTGCTTCAAAAGCAAAATCCAAAAGACCCAAAACAATGAAAGCTAAACCAGATTCAAGGAAAAAATGACCTGGCATCATGCTCATTTTTACAAAGAAAAACAGCCACTTGGAGAGTTCCACGGAATGGTGTGAAGTCTGCCCAGATTCACTGTATCATTTTCACAGTGATCTCAACAGGTCTGAGACCCCAAGCTTCTTAGGTATAGATTGGAAGCAAGTATGTAGGATGAGAAACTGTCAGCAAGCTAAATGGGTTGACATAGATGAATTCCTCAGCGAATCAACTATTTTGAGCATATAAATAGGACTACCATGCAGCTATTTCTTTCCTTAAACTGATCTTTTTGTTTGCACACAGGGAGCGCTGAGGAAGTGAAACATAACTCAAATATTGGCATAAATCCACTTTATGTTATCGGACTAGTTGTGAAGGGTATGTTTGAATCTCTGGTGAAAAGGATAGTAAGGATAGTAATTTTAGATAATCTTATAAATTATGATGAGATAGAGTTGAGGCACATTATTTTGCTATTCATTTTTATATGATCCATACTTTGCTTACTTCCCAAAAGGATTTAAGATGGAATTATTTTACTCGACTATTGGAATGGACCCATTTATAGAATTTAATACCAATTTTCATTATCATGTGTGACTTTATCCTTTAATAAGTAACTATAAAATTGCTTTGGATAATTGGAGATTTTTGTTTCGTTCATGTTTGCTCTACATCTTTGAACGTTAGGTATATGTGTTAACTTATAAGTTCATCTGTTGAGACTATGTCTTACTGTTTATAAGACTTAAAGAGATTTTGTGTGATTAGTAACAAATGTATTATTTGTGCATTCCTATCTGAAGAAAGCAAGGTTTTCTGTAATTGAAATAGGCAAGGTTTTCTATGATTGAGGTTTTAATATTAAAAACACATTGCCCCTTGTGCAGCCTGGTAAGTTATGAGGGACAGTCCCCAAGGCAATGACAATGGTAAAGAGTGAAGCTAAGTGTCGATGGTTGTACCTGGTAGTACTCCAGTTTTCTCTGCCCTTCCAATCACACTGTTATGCTGGAGCAATCATATTCTTTTTAGGCTATCCCAGTCAAAGGCTAGGAGTTGTGTTTCTTGATCAGAACAGGCATGGGTAGCAACCTGTGGAAATGGGTTCAGTCCTTAAAAATCTAGCCTGGCCTGGTGTCAGGTGGGGCCAAGGAATAAAGTTATGTATTCTTCATTTTGGGTACTGGAGATTGATATTCAAATATACTCATATTTGCTACATAAGTGCTGTACCACCAAGCTACACCACCTTAACCCAATCTGCCCTTTAGTTTTTTTGTTTTTTTTTTTAAATTTTGAGATAGAATCTCACTAAGTTGCCCACTCTGGCCTTAAACTTGTGATCTTCCTGCCCTAGACTCCCAAGTAGCTGAGATTACAGATGTTTGCCACCTGAAGTTCTGCTTTAGTGTTACACAATTCAGTTCAACTGTATTTAAAAGTGAAAAATAAGGATGTTAAAAATTGTTCTTGCATTGGTAAATCATTCAAAAATATTGGTGGTACTTTCTCTGGGAAGATTGGTTAACTCAATGTTTAGACCTAAGTCTTTAATACTATCACGAGATACTCTACCCTCTTCACCAGTAACCCAGTAGAGGTAAGTCAGTGGAGCGCAGTCAGTTGTTAGTCTGCCTGCTAGCCATCATATGCCAGAATACTCTCTAGAGTACTCAGGTTTTGTGCTTGTTGAACTTAAAAAAGCTACTCAGTAAATTGGAGTAGTGGTCTGGCACCATCAGTCAGCAATTTCTTGAATACCTCCTGATGGGTTTCACTGTGCTTAGCATACTCTGAATTTGTCTATGAGATTTGTGAAATTATTTTTCTGTTTTCTGATGCCAGCAGTATTGTGCTGATGAAAAATCCCTATACACATGGAAATGAGAAATCAAGAGTATGAAATCAGCACACTTGCTTGCCCCATCTTTCCTCTTGTCCACAGTCAGTATCCTTAAGGATATAGACACAGTAATAATGTGCTCAGCCACTAGATTCAAAGGAACAAGAAATCAGTGGTTTCTACCTTTCTCCCTTACTCTGTATTGTATTAAGCTGATAGTAACTTCCTTGTGTGTTACTGTAGTTTAAATTAATATATTTTATATGAATAGTGTTTTTCTTTTAAGTATTTTATGTTAACATCAAAATATTGTTTTCCTTATTAACAATGTCCCCACTTATAATGTAATCCGCTTCAGGAAAGGGACGTTGCCTAGTTTCAATGTTGTATCTTTAGTACATCATATCTAGCACATTATGGCTGGGCAACCAGTATTTGTTGATCAACTAAATGAATTTTTTCTGGGTCTTTACCCTTTTATTCACATTGGTGATACATTCTTTAATCTTTAATGTACAGATTTCCATAGGTGTTTATTATATATAAAACATATTTTTATAAAATTTTGGTGTAAATGTGAAAGCGTATAAATTAGAGTTGGGTACATGTGGGCAAGTAGATTATATTTTGTGATTACTATAATTTCTAGTGGTTTGCATATGAATATCTGCATAGGAGAGGTTTCCATATGATATCTGACCATATGTGAAAATTATCAGCATAGTGTTTCTTTCTCTAGGAAAGTCTGTTCCGTGCTATAGAAGAACCAGTTCTGTATTCACAGTTGGAGTTGATGTAGGTTTTTAACTTACCAAGTAGGCTCCTTCTTTCCCATCAGGGGGTAAATCAGCCTAAGAAAAAAAGACCTTATTTACTACTCCTTCTATATCCTAGAGGTCATATTGGTAATGCCATTTGAAAAGAGAGATTACAGCCAGTGTATGAAGTGGTTACTTTCTGCTGACTGTGCATGGGTACATATATTTGTGCAAACACATACATATATCTGAAAGCAAAATCCTTCAAAATGAGGTTTTGCTGAGCTCAGTGTGAGGGGCATTCGTTACTGAAATATAGTTATTTCTAACCATCACATTAATATATGTCCATTGGGTATTTTGACAATAAGTTATTCATAATCCCACCATAAAAATGACCATTCTTAAAATTTTTTCAAATCTGTTAAAGCTTTTGGACTTTTTTTATAGCGATGGTTTTGGATGATTAAATATTTGGACGGTTTTTTATAATTAAGTAGCAGTATTATGAACATTTCAGATAATTTAAAATTCTGTATAAACATTAATTTTAATAGCCACATGATATTCATCATACAGCTATACCTCATTATGAGGATTAGGCTCTTTTCAGTTTGTTGGTAACCAAATAACATTTTTAAGATTATTATCTTTGTCTATAAATTTTTATCTGCCTTTATTATTGTTGCCTGAAGTTACAGTCCTAGAAGTCTGATTACTCAAAGAGAGTGGCCATTTTTATAAGATTTAAACACATTGGAGAATCACATTCCAGAGAAGTTATATCAACTGCACTCTTAGCATTTGAATGCATGAAAGAACTTTCCCTCCTTGTGAAAAAAGAGGGAAAATGTACTTTTTGCTAAAAAAAAAAACAAAAAAACTCCTTTTCTTTTTCAGACGTTCTTTACATTGTCTCAGGGTGGTTTTTACCAATGTTTCAACTTTTGGTATGGCCTAGAAGGTTACCTGAACACAAATAGAGTAGTTTTTAGTAGTTAAAGTTTTTGTTATAGCGTTTTCCACTTTTTGCAAGAGTCTGTTAATACAGTAGTTTGTTAATTGGATGGGGAGTCAAACAAGTCCCTTACCTTCCTAAGGAAAAGCTCGCTTTCCTTTAGATGGCTTTAATCACCCTAAAAGTTTTATCCTTCACAGAGTCCCTGGATCGGTTTACATATCCTGTAAGTAAATACAAATGCTTCCTTCATTTAAAGCAACCAAGTAGACCCCTTACTTATAAAGCGAGTTAAAACAAAACAAGAGTAATAGAAAAACTAAAGGAAGTAGTAAGTAAAGCATTTAGCTTTTTGAAACAATTCAGAGGGGAATAGGAAGTTGGTTTTAAATGGTTTAAAGGGGATTAGGGTTTTAAAGGTGGATAAAGAGTTTTTTGCTTTGGTTTGGGCACAGCATTGCTTTTAAAAGATTACTTCCATATTTGACAGTGATTCTAACTGCAGTTTATAAAACAAATAGTCAATTTGAAGACACTGTGGAAAACATGAGCGTTTCTTTTGTTGTTGTTTGTTTATACAAAATGATTACCTGGAGTTAATAGGCTGAACCCTGAAGCTCTTGTTTCATAATGATACTGAATATCTATCACCAACAGAAGAATCCACTAGAAGTTTTTTCATGCACTTAATTGGGATTATCTGAGTTTTGGTTTAAATTACGTTAGAAAAGTCTTAAGTGTAAACAGCTTCTTTCAAGGTAAACATAGCTCTAAAAAGTTCTTTTAAGTAGCACCAATTCTTAGAGTACCAACTGAATAGTTTATAAATATCTCCAAACATCGGTAAAAGATATGTATATATAATTAATATAATTCTACAGTGTTTTCATTACTTATATATTTTTTTTTTTTGGTACTGGGAATCAAACTCAGGACCTTGCACTTGCTATATCCCCAGCCCTCATTATTTATAATTATTTGAAATGTGACAAAGTATTTTACTGAAAAGCAGCTATTGACACTCAGTAATTTTAAAATAAAAGAAAATAGACACAATGTTAGCTGTAAAGTACAGTTAATAAGAGTTAGGAAATTTTCCTTATTCTATTTAAGAAGCACATCCATCATATTAAAATGGGCCAAGAAGAACATATATTTGACTTACGTTTGAGTAAATAGGCAAAAGTTGATACAACATTTCCTCCCCATCTTCCTTAGCTGCTTGATCTGTTTATGGTTTGGGACTGGTCTACTTATCTAGCTGATTATGGACAGCCAGCTTCTAAGTACCTTCGAGTGAATCCAAACACAGCCCTTACTCTTTTGGAGAAGTGAGTATATTTTGAGAACATTTTTATATAACATTTTACCAGGCTTTGATTCAGTGACAAATGAAAAACTAGAAATTTCTATGAAAAGAAATGTACAGATGGAATTTAAAAGCTCAGTCCATTTTAATGTCTTAAAATAAGCCTTTCTTTCTTACCCTTTAGAATTGGTATGGTTACATATGCAGTTACTTTTTATATTGATGTGAACAAGATATTTTCCCTGTTGTACCCTGAATTACAGGCTGAGCTGGCCTTAGGAGCACCCTTACTGGGGTGCTGTGGATGTAGCTCCTTAGTGATAGAGCACTTGATTGGCCTATACCAGAGAAGAAAAAGAAAAATATGTTTGCTGAAGATATACGTGACAACTGGATACTGGAGCTATTTAAAATAAAATAAAACACAATATGCTATACTATAGGAAAGAAGATAGTTTGTAAAATATGGCTAGGAATTGAGATATTTGCCACCAGTGCTAGTTAAGTCATGGATTCTTGACAAGTAGGAAAATATGTGACGTGAAAAAATACAATATTTTGAAAATGGAGTTATCAGAATTTACTAGGGCATTTTTACCCAGCTAAACACAGATTGAGATTTGTCTCTTCACTCAATCATATATCAGGCATCACTGTTAAAATTTTTAATTTTTAAATTAAAATATATTTTCCACATTTTAAAATACCTGTGATATATTTGATTTGAAAGAACATAAGGAATTGTTTAAAAAATGTAAAATTTTATTTTACAATGTCATGGAACCTTACTAAGCAAAAACATTGCTGTTTTAAAATTCTAATGCTACATTTTCTTTCACTCTGTCTTGCTATTAATATGATTTACAGAGTCTGTAAAGGGTATTTTAACATATTTTATGGAATGATATTAGAAAATAGTGTATGTAAAAAGCTAGCATACTTTAGATTCATATACTAATGCCAAACCACCACTTTGTAGAAAATGCAAATGAAGTTGCTAATTTTTTATGGTTTCTGTATCTATGACTTCATTAGTACCTATTTTCTTTGAAGTGTATTTTTTCAAGTGTGGAATTAGTGTGAGATAATTCAGAACATGCCAAGATATTTTCCTTGCGACACCCATACGTTTTTATTTCCTTTGCTAAGCTTCTTCATTCATGTGTTTGTAGGATGAAGGATACTAGCAAAAAGAACAATATATTTGCTCAGTTCAGGAAGAATGATAGAGACAAGCAGAAGCTGGTGGAGACAGTCGTGAAGCAGCTGAGAAGTCTGGTGAATGGTATGTCCCAGCACACACAGCCTTCCCAGCCTTGCACGCAGTGACACCAGATGCCTGTGACTGAGCTCCAATCTCTGACGAGCATGGGTCATGATACAGTAATTTGTTTACAGAATTTAAAAGTGTAGCCCTGAAAACATACTGACGAGGGCTTAAACAAGAAATCGTAATAAATATCGTTTGTATGGATTTTTAAATAATTGAATACTATTTTATATATGCAAAAATATGACAATTTTTTTCAATTTTAGGGGGAAAAGGCAAAACTGTAATATATAAATTAAGTCAAAAATTGTATATAAAACTGATTGCAAATACATTAGAAAAACTTAAGCCTCTACTTACAAGTATTTTTTTCTGTTTAAACTTGAATGATATGGTTTTTTTTAAGTATATGGTTTTAGAATGCAATCATGTCTGGTACAGGAGTATTTCACTGTCATTTTTTGATTTAGCTTTAATTTTCATCTCAATGTGCTTTAGACAGACTAAAAATTTTAATTCTGCTCATTCAGAGGGGGAAATATACACGTCTTTAAGGCTGCTTGAAATCAAACCTAACCCAATAATAATGTAAATTATTTGTTCTACTTGGTGGTTTAATTTAAACATTCTGAATATGAAAGAAATGTTTTAGATTTTCTAAGGGTGCAGCGTTGTTTCTGCTCTTCAAAGTGGATGTGTCTGTCTGTCTTGCTTGTAGCTAACCCAGTCTAGATTGGTTTAGTTTGGTTTGGTTCAGGTTAGGAAAGGACAAGTTTAATGGGGAGGAAGCACTTCGGGTGCAGCGTGTACTGGAGTAGATGTGCTCTTCCTACACACAGAAATTTCCACGGGACTCAGGTTATTTTCTTTAGACAGCAGATCTCACTACCATATCCTCACTGTGGAAACAGACCAAATCAACTGAAGTCTGGAGAATCTAAAACAAATGTATGTTTTTCTTTGTGTAAGTCGAGGTGATCAGAATGACAATGTAAATCTTTAAATCTGATCTTCATTTGTTCATGCTGTATTTATGCTGAATACCCCTTTTGCATCATCAGGATTTATACCTGTAAAAATCTATACCTGTTCTGTAAAACAAATGTTAAGAACTATGTTTGCATCTCTTGATTTTATGATGAAATATTAAAGATTGAGCAAGTTGTTGAAAATGCATTGCTATTTTATCTATTCAGAGCTTCTTTATTTAAAACTATTTTCTTCAGAAAAGGCATATTATTTCCTAATTATTAAAATGAGAGTGGCACCAAAACAGAACAAGAAGCATTTGTTTTTCATCCTAAAATATTTCACATTTTAAAAACATTACACAAAAAACATGGTAATTCTTCAGACACAATAACACCTGGACTTTAGGAGACGAATGGCCCTAACGCTCTTTGAAGACTTGGAAAGAGGCTGTCCCTTGCTTCCTTATCCAGCCCTCTAGGGTACTTGGGAACCATGCACCATGGCCTCTGGGATTGGGAGGTGCAGTCTTCACACCACCAGGACCAAACCTCTGTAGTTCTTAACTTTTACCAATAATCTAAGCACTCAAGCCTGCACTTGCCTCCCCCTGTGCCCCAGGTTGCACTGTACTGACAAGGGAGTGGGAGACCCGAGGCATTTTGAGCTCGATGGTTGGACACAAACATAATCTTGGAGACTCAGGAAGTATCCCAGGGTGGGATCGGGAAAGGGAGAAAATTAAACCCTCCGACCTGAAAGGCTCCCGGGAATACGAGCTTCATTCACAGAGGCTTTGGGCTTCTCTCTGAAGCTATGGCAGGAATGAAACTACCATCTCTCGAAGGATTCCTGAAGTGTCACATCAGAGAACCAGGGCCTCAGCTATTGCTTATGGGCTTTGGACATGACAACGGGGAGTGAACAAGCCGATCCGTTTCTCCAAAGAAGAGGGAGCAAAGGGAAACAGCTCCAGCCCTTTAACCTTGAGGTGGTGAGGGGGAGGGCATGTAGAAGCGGAAGGGTGGAGATTCCAGAACAGCCAGGGGCTGAAGCACTGGGACTTCGCCCATTGCTGGAGTTCACTACTCCCTGCAGTCAGAAAGGTCTGGCTCAAAACTACCGGCCCCGCCCCGCCCGAGGATGCTCGGCTCTAACCCCCGCCCCTTACCAGGGGCCATTCCCTACTCACAGCCCCTCAGCAGGGCGCGACTGCAACATACCCACTGGCTCCAATCATTACCCTGAATGGAGTGCTTTAAATACGTCACGATGTGTGGACCGGGATCAGTCCATAAGGAGAGAGCCAATGCCTATATAAATGTGCCCGGGGCAGGCTGAGAATGCCGTGAGAGTGGAAGCGTGAAAGAGGTGGGGCTGGGGTCTACTGCCCCGTGATCTCTGCCCTAGTCTGCGACACCGGTGAGTTGCTCCTCCTCGCTTTGCTTTTCCTCTACGCTTCTAGCCTTGGGTCGCTGATCGCGGAGGAGTGGGAGTAACCTGCGGGTGTTGGGTGTGAAGGGCTGGGAACCGGGAGAATGTGCAGAGTGCGCAGACTTGGGGAAGGCACGTTTCCAAGGACACACTATGACAGCCATTTTTTTTGGTGGTACTGGGGATCGAACGCAGGACCTTGCGCTTGCCAAGCATGCGCTTATGCCACTGAGCTATATCCCCAGCCCCTAGGCTGGTTTTAGAACGGAGGTTTTTGTCTAAGCCTATTCTCAGGCTTGGGCTCCAAGGCGCGGGTCCTTTCAGACGGAACAGGTGAGGTCTGTGCGTCGCTGCGTCCAGTTCTTGCACCTCTGCTCTCCGAGGGGCCTCACCACCACCGTCCCTCCTACCCCCGCAGCCTCACCATGTTTGCCTGGGGGCTGAGCTGCCTGTCACTGCTGGGAGCCGCGGGCACAGCTCTCCTGTGTGCCTGCCTGCTGCTTGGCCTGGCTCAGCACCTCTGGACCCTCCGCTGGACGCTGAGCCGGGATCCAGCCTCTGCCCTGCCCCTGCCCAAGGGCTCCATGGGCTGGCCCTTCTTCGGAGAAACACTACACTGGTTGATTCAGGTGAGCAGTTCATAATTTCCGGCAATATGACACGGCCCCTTCTGAGAGGCTCCCGCTGGACCCTCCTCATTCGAAATGCTCCCGAGCTTCTAAGCAGTCCTTTCCCAGTCACCCAGGATCCCAGGGGCGGGCGCGCACAACCCTCACTTACCTTTGCCTATTTTTACTAATCCCTCAAAAGACTTCACGTCACTGCAGTTCTCCTCAGGGCAAATTAAACTCGTCAACAACGTGACGGTAAACTGAGTTGAGCTCCGGAAGGGGTTTCAGGCGTGTGTCTTACAAGCCTAGAATCAACCGTGAGTCCCATTCTGAACCTGTTTCCTGTTTACCAAGGAGAACGAGACCATATACATTCCTTTAGGTTCCTTGCAACGCTCCGTTGGCACCCAGTTTTATAAAAACTGCACCAGCCTGAAGCAGGGAATTGTTATCCCGTGGCAAATGGGAGACCTGGGTCAGCCCCGCCTTGAGGGTTTGACTCCAACGCTCCAAGCTCTGTTCGCCCACAGGGCTCACGCTTCCACAGTTCCCGCCGGGAGCGCTACGGCACAGTGTTCAAGACGCACCTTCTGGGCAGGCCAGTGATCCGAGTGAGCGGCGCGGAGAACGTGCGCACCATCCTGCTGGGGGAACACCGCTTGGTGCGCAGTCAGTGGCCGCAGAGCGCGCACATCCTCCTGGGCTCGAGCACTCTGCTGGGGGCGGTTGGTGAGCCACATCGGCGGAGGCGTAAGGTGAGCAAGCCCAGGAGAACGTCAGACCCGAGGTCCCCGGGGCGCTTGCTGGGCGCCAGGGCAGAGCCAGGTGTGGAGTTATATGAAAACCCCAACTGAATTCCCTGGTTAAGAGCAGGCGGTTTTGCGCCAGTCCCTTACATTCCCTTGGTTTGAATTACAAAGCCAGGACTGGCCTATAAGTTCCTTTTATTTCTGATCTTCTATGACTGTGCTACCAGAAGCGCTGGAAACGCAGATCTAGACATGTTACAGAAGACTTCGTGGGGGAGGTAGCAGCTGGAGCCGGGAAGGGACTGTGTACAGCATAGTAAAATTAGAAAGGAGAGAGCAAAAGCCAGGAACTTAGAGTGGGGTCGCTTAGAAGAGGCAGGGATCAGAATTGGCCTGGCTCCTCTGAAGTCGCGAAGTAGGGAAGGACCGCCCGCCACCAGCGCTGATGTTCGAGCTTCCCACAGGTCCTCGCGCGCATGTTCAACCGCGCAGCACTGGAGCGCTACGTGCCGCGCCTGCAGGAGGCGCTGCGGCATGAGGTGCGCTCCTGGTGCGCTGCTAGAGGACCAGTAGCTGTCTATGAGGCTGCTAAGGGGCTCATGTTCCGCATGACCGTGCGTATCCTACTGGGTCTGCGGCTGGATGAGGCACGGTGTGACGAACTGGCTCGGACCTTCGAGCAACTGGTGGAGAACCTCTTCTCACTGCCCTTGGATGTGCCCTTCAGCGGTTTGCGCAAGGTACTGCTGCTCAGCCCCAGAACTTCCCCTTGCGGGCTCCACCTCGCGCGCATGGGTCTCCCAACTGAGATGGGGTGCTCTGGGAGGCAACCCGCTCATCAGCCCTGCTGGCAGATGGAGGTGTGGCCCAGCGTGGAAAGGCAGTGTGGTGTGGTGGTAGGCTCCAGCGCTGCTTCTGTTCTCACTCGCTGTGTGACTTGGGGTCTCAGTGGTGAACATCCCACCCTCCAGTCCTTCTCACCAGAAGGACACCTCCCTGCCCAGTCACCAACACCTCTTCGGAAGCCTGGATGGCTTCGGAACAGCCAGGAACTGTAGGGCCACACACACACCCAACTCAGTCCGAGCCAGTCTTGGTGGGGGTGGGCGTAGGGGTGGAAGGTGCCTGCTTTTGGCTCAGAGCCCTGGGCCCTTGAGTTTCTGGATCAACCTTCCGTCTTTAGACTCAGCAGCAAGAAGTCCCCACTCTGCCTTCCCTCTTGCCCATCCCTGAGACTCATCCCTTTCCACTTCCTACAATGGGGTTGAACCCAGAGTCTTTGCAGGACCCACATCCTCAGCTCTTTTTCTTTCTTTATTTGCGAGACAGAGCTTCTCTACATTACTTAGTTGCCTAAACTAGGTTCGAGATTGTAGTCCTCCTGCCTCAGTCACCTAGTGCTGGGATTACAGGCATGTGCCCCCACACCCTGCTGCCCTAGGACTTAGTGTTGTGCAGATTCCCTGGATTTCAGTCACCTGAATAAAAATAATAGATACGTGTTGAGGGTCATGTTGTCCATTGTTCACCTTGGATACATCTTCTGACTTGATTCTTGTGGCCTACAAAATGCTATTACTGTCATTTTATTGACAATAGAGGCTTGGCTAAGGGTAAATAATTTAAGGAAGATCACACAATATAGGGGGAAATATAGGATCTGAACCTGATATTTCTGGCTATGAAACTCACATGCTCAATTGAAGTGTTTTCCCAGGGAAATGTTTTTAATGTGCTTGTGCCTAGAACCCTGAAATGGTATCCCAGCCCTCATGCCCATCCTGGTACAGAGGCTGAACTTAGTGCATCCAACTGTATCCTCTAAATGAGTGCTTTCCTGGGTGCCCCTTCTCTGCACTAGTGTGCAGTGCCCTGGCCTAAGCTTTTGTAGAGGAAATGTTGGGCTGGCTCTACCCTGAATGACCTCTATGCCAGGCTGGGCACTGACAGCTGTGTGATTCTAAATAATCTCTTGACCTCTCTGAGCCTTAGTTTCCTCCCTCCCTGCAAGATGACAGTGACTGTCTGCCTTGTTCAAAGCAGACCCGTGAGCATCTAGACGGAATATTTTCCGATGGTGGACAAATTCCTGGCCACTTATTGAGCCTTACTATGTGCCAGGAATGGTGCTAAACTGAGAGATGAATAACAGGAGTTAGCTGAGCAGAGCAGAGCCAGTGTGGTCCTGAGAAAGTTTCGAGGTAGGTGACCAAGCCTGGCCCTTGAACCTTCCTGCCCCACCTGCCTTCTCTTCTTGTGCATCAGGGCATCCGGGCCAGGGACCAGTTGCATCAACACCTGGAGGAGGCCATTGCTGAGAAGCTTCATGAGGACAAGGCAGCAGAGCCAGGTGACCCCCTGCACATGCTCATTCTCAGCGCTAGGGAGCTGGGCCAGGAGCTCTCAGTACAGGAGCTGAAGGTAGGCAGAGGGAGGCCACTCCTCCCTCTTTTTGTTACCAGCAGGTCTCCCCGCACATGCTGCACCCCCAGCCACTTCTCCCTGAGGAGAAGGCAGGTACATCTCGGGGTGAGAGGAAAGAGGGCTCCTGGGTTCTGGTTATAACTCAGTCACACCACTAGCTATGTGGCTTTGGGCCACCTTTCCAAGAGCATTGAAGCCATGAATTCCAAGACCATCCTTATCAAGCTCTGACCCACTCACTCACCCCTTCAATCCCCCCAGTCTTTCACCCCATGTCTTTGGCTCTGCTGTCCTCTTGCCTTATGAAACCCTCTTCTCTCTCTTTCCTACAAAATCTAAGACGCTCGGGATCAAATCCCACAGCCTCAAAATTTCCTTCTTTTTCCATAAAAGCAACTTTTCATGAGACACCTTGGCACTTGGCGCTTCTACCTACCTATTTTGCCCCTGCAGGATCTTCTAGAAAATTAGGACCCAGACTCCTTTCCTATGTACAGATAAGAACACATGCAGTGGACAGAAGAAGGGAGCTCTAGAATGGCCCAGTACCGCTTGAGAAATCAAAAAGAAGTAAAATGTAGAAGTCAGGGGAAAGTTGGAAGGAGGAAGACCTCAGTCTTCTTTCTCTGGGCCTCTATTTTCCACTTCCCACCAGCCAGTGACTGAAAGGTGGGGATCAACTTTAGTTTCATCTCTGAGAATAACATAAATAATCTCCATCCTGACCCTTGGGTGGTTGAAAAGTCTGGAGCATTCAAAGGGGTTGGAGGAGTAGATGAAAAGTTTAAGCGCAGCCTGGGCAGTTTATCGTGACTGCCTCAGAACGACAGACAGACAGACAGATCAGTGTGAAGACCCTGGGTTCTGTCCCCATTATGGGGAGGAGGACAGTTCTAGGATGTGTTGTGAAAAGGACTGGGTGATTCCTCTGCCTTGATAGGACTGAGTAGGGTGAAATAACACTCTCAGGGCAGGAACTCCCTGGTCAGAAATCTTCCGTAATGGCCTGGACGTCAAGGGAGACTGGGCTGGGCAGGGAGGCTATTGGGCTCTCCATCCCAGCTCCCCTCCTTGTACAAGGCAGGGCCCACAGTTCGAATCCCATGAGGATTTACTATTTCTTCCACAAATATTAGGTACCTATTCAGTATCAGATACTGCTCTGTGGTGGGAGACGTGATGAGCAAATGAGCCTGCTGTTCAGGGGCAGAAGGAGAGGGTGCGCATCCACCCCTCACACCCCTGGAAGCAGAGAACACACACAAACACCAGCGCTGGAAGGAACGAAGACACTGGACCAGAGGCAGGCAGTGAGGGCGCCCTTCTTGGACAAAGAATAGGCAGTGTCCCTTCGTGGGCACAGCAGACCAGGAAAAGCTTTAGACCAATTCAGCAAGCACAGTGATAAAGACGCGAGGCAGGCACTCGTGTGCGGCGGGCGCAACGGCTGCAGGTACTGTGAGCTCTTCACTGCAGTCACCCTCACAACACCTAGGGAGGGCTGGCGGGAGCACCACCAAAAGATCAAGGGCCGCAGACACCCAAACCTGGCTGATGGGACTGCTAGCTGACAGGGCTCTGAGCACCTCGCTGAGCCTTGAGTTTCCAACCCTGTAAGAAAAAACGAGAGAATAATTGTGCCTCACAGAGTTTACACTGAGGACCCAAAAAGAAAATACACTTAAAGCATTAAGGATAATGTGCAGAATAAGTTCCCAGCATTATCTCTGTAAATTCTCCCAAGGCAGGTAAGATAAATCCTGATATTGCCTGTTGTTCAGTGTGACTTTCCCAAGTGACAGGCTTGGAATTTAATTCCATGATTCCTAGATCCACACACATAGCTGCTCATCGGGACGTTAGGGTAACAGTACCTGTGCGCTCTGAGTGTCTCCATGGTGGGGCAGCGCATGAGACTCAGCGCCGCTCGGGCTGTCTTGTAGGAGTCAGCAGTGGAGCTCCTCTTCGCCTCCTTTTTTACCACGGCCAGTGCCAGCACATCCCTAGTCCTGCTGCTACTACAGAACCCGGCAGCCGTCACCAAGATCCAGCAGGAACTGGCGACTCAGGGGCTGGGGCGTGCATGCAGTTGCTCGCCCGGGGCGGCTGGGCCCCTGCTCGAATGTGGCTGCGAGCCGGACCTCACGTTGGCTGCGCTGGGCCGTCTACGCTACGTGGACTGCGTAGTGAAGGAGGTGCTGCGCCTCCTGCCGCCGGTGTCCGGGGGCTACCGCACAGCGCTGCGCACTTTCGAACTGGATGTAAGTGCGCCCTGACCGCCGCACCGAGCATCTCCTGTTGCCCGCAGCGGTGCTGGGTGGGAGGAGAGCCCGGGATGAGCGCGGTGAGATCCCTCTTCCTCTCCCAGGGCCTCGGCTTTCCCGTTTGTAAAATGCCTGGGTCCTGTTCCACTCTCCTGATCCCTGGTAGAGGGGTGCAAAGCCTGGCGCCAGGTGAGTTGGCAAGGTTAAGAATTTCTTATAATTAAGTTTGTCAGCAGTCTGCGGATAACTCAACTCAATGAGAGATGAATTTTAGAATACAAACATTCTTTGCGCCAAACAGCACTCCCTCTACCCCGCCTTCAGTAAGTGTGAATGGGGTTCAAAATCTGTAACCCACTCCTCAGGCTTTTTTTCATCTGGCTAAAACTGGTTTAGGGAAGCATAACATAACTACAGGCACATTCTGAGTGATGTCATCAGGCTGCCCTGAGCTGGCCAAAGTAAAGGTGCGGATCTGACTCCATCTCTGAGCGACTCGGGGGAGTTCTGTCTTTACGCTGGGCCTCAGTTTACTCCCTGGAAAAAAGTTGTCTTAGTCCTTTCCAGCTCAGAAAAATCACAGAGAGCTAGGGCTGGACAGAGAAGTGGAACATTAGAATTTGGTCCCTTAGTGCTTCCAAACTGAGGGCATTGCCTGAAAGGATGTCACTGCAGTCCTCTGAGCAGCGAACTTCTTGGCTGAGTGGCTCCAGGCGAAGAGTAGGCATCCCCTTCACTGTGAACATCCAAGGTGCATGCAGGGGTGGGGAGGGCGGACTGGGATTCTGCCCAGGACCCTGAGGAGAAGGAGGGAACCAGCACTGACTTCTTCATGGAAAATGGCCTATCAAATAGCATAATTTCTAGTGCTGGATGACACCAAAACACCTTCAGAACTGGCGTCTGAACTGGAGCAGTGAAAGATTAGAATGAGAAGAGCGCACTACAGAGAGGAAACAGCCCAGACAAAGGTGCATGTTTAGAAGAATCTCAGATGCCACATCTTAGAAATCATATTTCATTGTGCATGTGTGGGCATGCCCTACTGAAACAAAGGGAGACAAAAGAGAACCAGGGAGGATTAGTAGCAAGGGTAGACACAGGACAGGAAAGGTCTTAGCTGCCCTCCAGTGCACAGATGGGGGAACTGGGGGCTGGAGAGGAGGAAAAGCTCCTCTATTCTGTGCCCTCAGTGGTAATCTGAGTAGTAGCCGCCACCCACCAAGGAGTCACCAGAAAGGCTTTGGAAATCTGAAAGCTTCTGAGGTGAGAGCAGCAGATAATCAAAGGGTTGTAACAACACACACACACACACACACACACACACACAGCTGGGTGCGAGAGCTCTTGCCTAGCACGTATGAGGCCCTAGCACTAAAAGGGGGAGGAGGAAGGAGCAGAAGAGGTGGAAAACTTGGGGTTGAGCAAGCGGAACCTGGAAGCTGCCTTGCAACTTATGGACAATAATACAGACAGCAATAGTAAGGACTTTCTACTTTCTCATGGTCTTCGTAAAGTGTGGCTACCAGGTTTGAACACTATTGTTGAGCTGATCAGTGAGGACAGAAAGAAACTTACAAAGGAATTGACCTAGAGCAATGGGGGTTCTAGTCACCTAGTCCATCTCAGGCAGCTGGTAGGTGCAGGAGTAGAATACAGGTCTGATGTCAGAAGAAAAAAGAACCCTAAAAACAAAAGGAACTAACATTAAAAAATAGATCCTGTTTACTCAACACTAATATGTGCCTGAGCCTTTTTCGAATTCTCACAACAAAGTGGATTTTTCCCTGTTTGGGTACTGGAGACAAAGTCTTACTACATTGACCAGGCTGGCCTCGCTTTGGGACTCTTAGCCTGTGCCTCCCGGGTACCCAGAACTATAGGTGTTTACCACCACGGTCGGCACAAGACAAGCATTATTGCTTTCATTTTATCAATTGAGACCTGAGGCTCAGAAGGACTATCATCAAGCCCAAAGTCATATGGCTCACCAGTGAAGAAGCTGACAGTTGAATGCTGGATGGTCCTCCCGGCTTTTGGGTTGATCATGCATTTCTGCGGCTTTCGCTTGCCTGTTTGGCACATCCCAGGTGGTGGTTCATCGGTTAGGAGTCTGTTTCTAGGTGTCTCATAGTCAGGATGGTCCCCTTGTTTCCTCGCAGGGCTACCAGATCCCCAAGGGCTGGAGTGTGATGTATAGCATCCGGGACACTCACGAGACGGCGGCGGTGTACAGTAGCCCGCCTGAAGGCTTTGACCCGGAGCGCTTTGGTGCAGCTTGTGAAGAAGAGCGGGGAAACTCCGGTCGCTTCCATTACATCCCGTTTGGAGGCGGTGCTCGCAGCTGCCTTGGCCAAGAGCTGGCACAGGCGGTGCTGCAGCTGTTAGCTGTGGAGCTGGTGCGCACCACGCGCTGGGAGCTGGCCACACCCGCCTTCCCAGCCATGCAAACAGTGCCCATCGTCCACCCAGTGGACGGATTGCGACTCTTTTTCTACCCGCTTGCATCTTCTCCCACGGGAAATAGGGTACACCTCTGACCAGTGGTGGGTGCTTCGAGATTTGCCCAGTGTCTGCAGCACATGCGCATCCTGCACACATTCACCGGTTCACTTTTTCAATAAATCTTAATCAAACGCAGTTCGGTGCTGGAGGAGGAGCAAACTACAGTCACAACACAAGACAGACGCTCTGGCCAGTGGGAAGGCGCTGCCTATGCGTCAAGCCAGGAGGAAAGCAAGATGTAGGTCAAGCTTCTAAGCCCATCCCCATGATCTCAAGGCAGGGATGGAGAGAAACGATCGCCCCTAGGTGCTGCGCCAATCTACCTTCCAGCAGCCATCAAGGGGAGGTTCACAGATCTCGTACCCCACGGCTTGGGGGGTGGGTATATAGTGCCAGAGACCTAGTGCAAACCTTTAGAGGAAGTCCGGATGCTGGAAGCTGTCCCTGTCCTGATGATGGCCCATAAGAAGACACGCTCAGGAGGGCAACCAACAGAAGGGCCTCAGGCACATGGCCTCTAGCTTGCTGAGCTTTGGCCACTCTCCCGACTTGGCAGAAACTTAGAACTCTGTATGCTGTCAGGGCTCTAAATGGCTCAACATCACTGGATCTGCTGGAAATTTCTTAAAAGAAAAATTCCTTTTCAAGAACGCATTTAATCTCCCCATTTATACAGGAAAGAATAGGTATGCAGAGATGTCTGTAAGGCTGGTTCATGGGACATTGTGATATAATCCCTTCATGAGAGGTTGAGATATAATCAGAGAGGTTTGGGATATTTGTACCAAAAACAGGAAGGCCAAGAAATAAAGTTTCTTGCCAGCGATTGAGCAAGGGGGCTAGGGCTTAGCTGAGCAGCTGCTCACTGGTGGGAAGGCACAGGTAGTGGGCAGGAGAGGCCCAGGAAGGACCTACCTGAAGGACCCACCCCAGTGCATATCCAGAGAGGCCAGAAGCTAGCATCCCCGTTCCCAAACTCTCCCAACTTCCCTCCTAAAGATAGTCCTAGAAACTCAGCTTTGAATTATCCAGGGAAAGCTTGTTGCAGAAACTTCCTAGCCGACTGTTACAGTGTCCTATTGCAGAAAAAACAAGCGGAGAGACCAAGGAGCCAGCAGTCTCCCTCATTTATCCTGCCTGCTCTACCCTCTGGACCCGTGCCCATGTAGGATCCAGCCCTTCAGCCTTTTCATTGCTATCCCTAGCCTGACCTAACTACTGCAGTCTGTCCCTTCTTAATCCAGGGGTTCCCACCATTAAAATAAACCAAAGTCAAGGGCCTCTGTGCCATATTTCTAACAGCCTTCTTCAACCTGCCACGCATCTTCCCAGAGGCCCAGGCAGGTGGACATGACTGTTGAGCCTAGACAGTTGCCTCCCAGGCCGAAGCTGATCCCTTAGTGAAGCAAAAGGAAACCAGTGCCCTCCTGACTTTATGCTTAAGGTGGAACCAGGGGCCTGAAGGAAAAGGGGATGCAGCAGGCATAGGATTGGGAGCTCAGGACCACAGAGGGCTCTTCTGAGCCAGGCTGACACCACCTTAATCCCCACACAGAGCAATTCACCACCCATGGCCCTTCACAGGCCCAGGCCCTAAACTCAGCAGGCACTAGAAGCAGCAAGGGTGGCTGAAAGCAGGACCGCCCTCAGGGTGCTTTTGAAAACCCTGAAGGCTGCTGGTCTGAAAAGCAGGAATCGGGAGAGAAAGCCAGAGAAAGCCAGCCACTTGAGAGTTAATTCTGATTTGGGGAGAGAATAGAAATATGAAAAGGGGGCTGGGGATATAGCTCAGTGGAATAAGCACTTGCCTAGCAAGCCAGGGACCTGAGTTCGATCCCCAGTACCGCAAAAAAAAAGGGGGGGGTTGTCAGAAGCCAGAATAACTAAGCTGATTCCGAGGGACTTGATTTACTTATTCTGGGGTCTGTAGTGGTGGCTACAGTTTTACTCTAATTAGCCATTGCTGCCTCTGATTTTACTAGCTCCATGTCAGAGGAAGGAGCAGGTGTAGTCCTTTGGCCTTCTAGACTTGATTTACCTTCCTGATTTGATATGCTGGTGGACATAGACAATAAAAAGATTAGAAAACAAAAAAGAGAAAGAATCTGTCCGGTGGTGATAAATGCTGTATAGAAAATACAACAGGCCTGTAGTACAGAATGCTCTGGGCTAAATTCCATGATATAGGTGTGGGAAGAGCTTCTCTGAGGGGTGATACTGGATTTTGGAAGGGAAGGGTCACTGGGGGTCCGGGGGAGGGGCAGACTCCAAAGAGCATGTAGGAAAAGGGCAGACCCAATAAAGGCAGCACTTTGAAATAGGGAGGCTATTTTGAAATAGGGAGGCTATATTTTAGAAACATTTTGTTTTCCAGTAGCCACTCCACCACCATAGCCCAAGAAAACTTGGTGAGGTTTCTAGATTGAAGTTCTTATTGGGTTGGTAATTTATTGACTCTCCCTCCCCTCTTCAAGATGTTCTTTATTGATCTCTCTCTCATATAATCTTTTCCTGCCAGACACTCCCGCGGGTTTCAATGGGCGGATAGGTTATATTTTTATTTTCTCCTTGTGGCAACTGCCGGAGCACTCATCTCGTGGCCCGGTGCACACTGAACTTGGCAAGCTGGCAGCGCAGAGTTCACTCGGATGTCAGGGTCCAGCCTGCAGGGGTCACAGGCGGGTCAGGCCTGAGCTTGGAAATGGGCCTCAGGTCACGCCCCCTGCTCGGCAGCTTTGCACCGCGGCAGAGGCGTCCTCCAGAAAGGGGCGGGCCGGAGATTTCTGAGAATTACCTCTAGCGGGATTTGCCGGGCCTCCATTTACCCCTCAGAAGTCAGCTTGCCCTGTTTACAGTCCTCAGATAGAAGAAACAGCAGTGGGAGGTAGCGCCTCCCAGGAGCTGGATAGGGGAAATACGCCCAGAGGCACCCCGGTTTTGAGCATTGCTGGAACCTTACAGGTCCTTAGGACCTCTGTAGGTATTTCTTGACTCCCTCCAAGTTTGGGGACCACGCGGGAGGGCCACGTATTCAACAACTCTCAGGATCTAAGAGTTTTTCCATCTCCAGTGGACGCTTTCCGAGGTGCAGGGATGTGTGGTTCTGAGGGAGCCACTGTACAGTTCTAAACAAATGCACATCGTTCTGTTTCGTTTTCTGCCTCCCTGCTGCATTCCGTGCCCAAACCAAAGTAGCCCGAGTCCCTGACTAGCCCTAAGCAGTGTGGCCCAGCCACAAGGGAAGTCCAGAGCGCACGTGCGCACCCCACAGTGTCTGAACTCAGGTACTGACCACGGGAGCAGCTGACTGAAGTTGGGCAAAGTCCGGAGGACGCGCTCCCCAGTACGAATGCCCTCAACCTTCTCATTAGCAGCCAGCAGAATCCTGGATTTAGGGCTAAGAAGCTCTCATCGGGGTGAGGCTGGAGGCTTTACACTGAATGAGAGCTTGGGAGAGAGAGGAAGGCTCCGGAGCCCCACGTCCACCCTGATAACGAAGCCCGGCGGCAGGGAACTGGGGACTGGAAAGCGTATTTACCACCAGAGGCTTCCTTTTAGGAACTCATAACTGCCCTAAGGTGTAGACCTTGGGAAGCGCACTTCTACCCGATGCATGAGGGAACAGACACAAGGCTGTGCCCTGATGACTTGCTCAAGGTCGGGAAGTAGATGTGGAGCCAGGACCCCCGGGGTTTCCGGCCTCTGTCTCCAACTCTTAATCCTGCTGGGGCAAAGGGCCCTTTTCTGTTGCCTAGGTGGTGGCTGCGAGCTCCGGGGCCCCGGAATAATGCCGGGGTGGCCGCATTACACGGCCCCGGATCCCTAGCCACGGATGAATTGCCCATGCTGTCCGTCACTGGGGTGTCGGAATAAGGGATCAAGCGTATGGAGAGCAGGACCGAAGGTCCCGACGGACCTGGACGTTTATTTGCACCTTAAGTGCAATACTTCTTGAGTGCTGGCTTCCTTGCTGGGGCTGGTGAGCTAGAATCCACGTGCCCGTCAAACGACTCCCCATCTCTTGCTTGGATCATGACCCTGGACTCTTCTTGGGATCTTCCGAAGACTCCGGAAACCCGCGTCTTGCCCAGCTGGATGATGATTCCTGAATGAACATCCCCTTGCTTCCCCAGCAGGTGGAGAGGGGCTCACCAGGCGCTTGTAAACGGAAAGCAATGCAGGCTGCTTTGGGTCGGGGTGGCCGTCGGACCTAACTGGAGGGAGTCCAAAGAAACCGTCTGGAAGCCTAGGGGTCGGAATTCCCGTTCCCTGCCCCCACCCCTCACACCCTGGGAGGCGTGCTCACCTTAGATGCGAGAGGCGGTGCTCCCGCCCCTCACCCCAGGAGGCGCGCTCCAAGGAAAGCCGCCGCAGAACAAACGGTTAAACATTTTGGGCAGCGCCTCGCGGGGGGAGGAGCCAGGGGCCCAATCCGCAATTAAAGATGAACTTTGGGTGAACTAATTGAACAAGGTAACGTGGGTAGGAACCTGGTACGCCTATAAAGGGGGCGCGCGGCGGGGTTTGGAGCGCTGGAGGCGGCAGCAGGTGGCGCGGGAGGCTGCAGAGTGTCATGGGGCCCCCCGCGCTGCTGGCCAGTGCGCTCTGCACCTTCGTGCTACCGCTGCTGCTTTTCCTGGCTGCGATCAAGCTGTGGGACCTGTACTGCGTGAGCAGCCGCGATCGCAGCTGCGCCCTCCCCCTACCCCCCGGGACTATGGGTTTCCCTTTCTTTGGGGAAACATTACAGATGGTGCTGCAGGTAAGGGAGCCTGGGGCGCAACAGGACGCCTTCCTGGCGCCCAGCTCAGCCTCCGCTCTAGGCTAGGGCAGGCGTCCTGGTAAGGGAGGCGACCGCGGCTGGAAACGTCGCTAGCTGGAGGCGCGGCGCTCCTCGGCGCCCCCTCACGCTCGCCTCTCTGCTTCACCTTCCTCTCACAGCGGAGGAAATTCCTGCAGATGAAGCGCAGGAAATACGGCTTCATTTACAAGACACATCTGTTTGGGCGGCCTACTGTGCGGGTGATGGGCGCAGACAACGTGCGTCGCATCTTGCTTGGAGAGCACCGGCTGGTGTCCGTCCACTGGCCCGCCTCGGTACGCACCATCCTCGGCTCCGGCTGCCTCTCCAACCTGCACGATTCCTCACACAAGCAGCGCAAGAAGGTGAGGGCGGGGTGGCGGCGCCTGGGCGGGGAGGGGAACCCCATTCATTGGAGGAGTTTGGGCAGGTAGATGCTGGGCGAGCACTAGCAGTATAAAATGTGGCCCAGGACCCTCTCCGAACTCCTGTTTAGCTTTCCCAGCCACGATAGGCGTGGGGACTGGAGGGGCTAAGCGTGAAAAGGGGGCACAGGAAGGAGAGAGAGGCAAAGAGGATTTTAAAGCTCTCTGCTCCTTCGGGCTCAGGTGATTATGCGGGCCTTCAGCCGCGAGGCACTCCAGTGTTACGTGCCAGTGATCACTGAAGAAATGAACAGCTGCTTGGAGCAATGGCTGAGCTGCGGCGAGCGCGGCCTCCTGGTCTACCCCGAGGTGAAACGCCTTATGTTCCGCATTGCCATGCGTATCCTGCTAGGCTGTGAGCCTCGGCCGGCGGGCGGCGCAGAAGATGAGCAGCAGCTTGTGGAGGCCTTCGAGGAGATGACTCGCAATCTTTTCTCGCTGCCCATCGACGTGCCCTTCAGTGGGCTATACCGGGTAAGAGCGGCAGCCTGGGTGAGAATCTAGGGGTGCACCACTCAGGGTGGGAAGCTCGGGGCGCGGCAGTGCATGCTTTATTGCCACCCGCCCTCTGCGCTCAGGGCGTGAAGGCACGGAATCTCATTCACGCGCGCATCGAGGAGAACATTCGCGCCAAGATCTGCCGGTTGCGGGCTTCGGAGACTGCCGGGGATTGCAAAGACGCGCTGCAGCTGTTGATCGAGCACTCTTTGGACAGGGGAGAGCCGCTGGACATGCAGGTGAGTGGTGGCCTCAAAAGGGGCACTCACAGTTGGCTCCCTGGCTTTCCAAACTCGATTGCTAGGGCCCAGCTTCTCAGTGAGCAACCTGCCTAGAGTTGGGATCCCAAAGGTCATTCGGTCCGGAAAGCTTTAAAAGAGGCTGTCGTGGAAAGGGACTGTCCCCTAGTCTCTCCACGTTTCGAATGGAAAGGCGGAATTTGCAAAAAGTTAGTAAAGAACTTTGGGGCGATCTTAATCTAAGGCTTTAACTCAGGAGGTTCTCAAAGACCCGAAGAGCGGGATTTTCCTTGCCTTCTGTCTGAACTAGATTGTGCACTTTGTTTAATGACGTTGAGTTCCTTGGTTTTCTATGAGCACAACTTTTAGCCCTTCTAGTCTTCCCTCCAGTAATCCACAGCTCAGTTCTCAGCAATTCATCTGTAAAACTGCATGTAGATTCCCCTCCCCCGGAGTACCAGGGGTTGAACCCAGGGCTTTGCATATGCCAAGCAAGCCTCTGCCCTGAGCTACCTTCCTTGCCCACAGGGTGGTGAAACGTTCTTACCTCATTTTTAGGCACTAAAGCAGTCTTCAACTGAGCTTCTCTTTGGAGGACACGAAACTACAGCCAGCGCAGCAACATCTCTGATCACTTACCTGGGGCTCTACCCACATGTTCTCCAAAAAGTCCGAGAGGAGCTGAAGAGTAAGGTAGGAGGGCTCTAGGCACTTTCTCTTTTGTGCGCCAGAAATCAAACGCAGGGGCTTGCGCTTGCCAGGCAGGTGCTGTGCCACTGAGCTACATTCCCAGCCGCTCGTAGTCCCTACTAATGTAGGAAATTCAGCTGCTCTCTCACCAACTTCCCAGCAAATAAGTTCCCACTGCTGAATTTTTTAAGGTGCAGGACCAGCGTGAGTGGGTTGGTAAGGGGAGAGAATCAGCTTTGTGAACTGAAAAGAATGGAATCTTGAGCTGTGATCCCACTGGGCAAGGTCTGGCCTTGTACTCCTGCCCATCTCCACCTTTTGCAGATAGATTCCATTTCCTTGGATTTGGAGGTTCAAGGGCAATAATAGCGCCACCAGAAAAAATAGCTGATCAAGGTGGGCGGGCAGTGGTGGGGAGTGTGTGTGAGCGGGGGAGCTTGATCCTTCCATCTGGTGAGCAGCATTCTCCTGGAATTGTAAACAGAGAGTTTATGTGGGTGCAAATGGTCACCAGCTATTGTTTCCCCCTCACACTGTCCCATCCTGAGGCTCTTTGAGTTTAGTCCTATTTATGTCTGCTGAACTGATTTCATTGGATTGGAAAATAACCTTTCACCTCTGTATGACCATTTTGACAGGGATTACTTTGCAAGAGCAATCAAGACAACAAGTTGGACATGGAAATTTTGGAGCAACTTAAATACATTGGGTGTGTTATTAAGGAGACCCTCCGACTAAATCCCCCAGTTCCAGGAGGATTTCGAGTTGCTCTGAAGACTTTTGAATTAAATGTAAGTGAAGAGTTCTCCTAACTTTGGTCCCTCATCCTGCTCCTGCGGTTTAAACCTACCTTTGTTTCCCTGAGCATTAACTTCAATTCCTTATATTTTGGTAACGTTGTCCTGTGTTACGTGGACTGGTTTCAGTAACCTAAATGAATCTCTTTCTTCCTCCCTTCTCTTTTTTTATCTCATAGTACCCCGGGGATACCTGTGATGGCTTTTTGTGGTTGAAAACTAAATTCCAGTTTATCAACCCCTGGGACTTCATAATCTTTTACAGGGTTACCAGATTCCCAAAGGTTGGAATGTTATCTACAGTATTTGTGATACTCATGATGTGGCAGACATCTTCATTAACAAGGAAGAATTTAATCCTGACCGATTTATGCCACCTCACCCAGAGAATGCATCCAGGTTCAGCTTCATTCCATTCGGAGGAGGCCTTAGGAGCTGTGTAGGCAAAGAGTTTGCAAAAATTCTTCTCAAAATATTTACAGTGGAGCTGGCCAGGCATTGTGACTGGCGGCTTCTAAATGGACCTCCTACAATGAAAACCAGCCCCACTGTATATCCTGTGGACAATCTCCCTGCAAGATTCATTCATTTCCAGGGAGAAATCTGATAGCCATGAATGCTCAAACCTCAGACTTATTGGAAGTGTACATATGAGTTTTTATATAGTGTCATATTGACTTATTATATTTAATTTCTAAATGTATATTATATTTATGTGTCTCTACTATAGTACCATGCCCTTTAAATGTTAAAATAATTAATTTGTATGATTTCAAATAAAGTAAAATTTGAAAGTGCTTTTCTTGCATTTAAGATTCCTTTTGGAGAAAGGACCAGTTTTAATGTTTGTGCGTAGTGTATTGAGCCAGATGGCTAAATGTCTACCTGGGTTTATTTGTCATCTATGCACACTTACTGTCTATAAGGAAGAAACTTCATGTTTTTCTCCCAACAGTTATGTGTGTCTGTTAGTCAATAAACTGCAAATTTTTCTAAGGTAATTTAAGTTTTCTATCTGAAAAAAATCTATCAAGGTTAGTTTAGTTAAATTTTTATTTTTGCATCGCTGGGGATTGAATGGAGGGCCTCACACACGGTAGGCAAGTGCAGGGTCTCATGAGTGCTAGGCAAGAAATTTTTAATTTTTAAAAAAATTAAAACATTTTTGGTGGTTCTGTGGATCAAAACTAGGGACAGTTTGTGTGTGTGTGTGTGTGTGTGTGTGTGTGTGTGTGTGCATGTGTGTGTGCACATGCGCTTGCGCTTCATTTTAGAGAAAGATCATTCTGAAAAGGTTACATGCTGGCTGAGAACTATCATCCTAATACAACACTTTCAGTGTCTCTAACATTCAATAAAAAAAATCTATATGCTCTGACAGAATTAGAGTTGCTCTCCAAAGTTAAGGTTGTAGACAAGACAAATCCAGTCATTCTAATTCTGGACAGTTCTTGACTAAAATGAGACCAAAAATCACTGATATGTCACATTTTCTTAGAAGTTGTATATGAAAACAGTGCAGAGAAAGGCAAATCTCTGGTTTAGATAAGCTGAGTGCGGGTTTTCTTTATTCAAAATGAGGCAGGAGGAGCAGATTTAGCAAACTGACAGATAAAGTTTTTATCTATCCCAGGCAATAGGGTGTGAGCCTGACATGACTGATAAAATGGCCCAGTCATGACCCTGTGAACCTTGGCTAACCTCCGTGAAAGAGCAGTTTTGTCTCATTTCTGACCCTGACATGACCATGTTCTGAACTGAAGGCCAGACTCTCAACCCAGAAAGGTTAGCCCTGGTAACTTGCTTATGCAAGCACATTTTCCATTTTGAAATGGCACAATCTGCTTACTGAACCTCTGATGGCTTGTAGGTTTTGGACTTTAAATTTTTCATTACGAATTTAGAATTTGGCAGTGCCACAGAAACTGGGTGGTCTAAATGGATGTTTGAATGGGGTTCTGTCTACAATTAGAGTTGTATGTTTTACCTGTTTAGTATGGAGGTAGAGCTCGGATTGTACTTACTGTTGGAGCCCTCTGATTTTTAGTTTTGCATAATAACTTCTAATGCCTTATAAGGCCATTTAAACAATGAAAGCAGGCTTTCATAGTTTCAGCTAAAGTTTTAGGGTCCTATAGTATGCAAAGATGACCCCCTCTGCCTCATTGTATTTACCCTAGATCTTTCCAGCTAGGAACACACTAGCCTAAGGATACCATTATTTCAGATAATTTTTACAAGATAATTTTTAAAATGTTTCAACACTTTTACTGGAGGACAGTTTGCCTTTAACAACACTATGTTTGGTGACTATGTGGTCCTGTACATTATAAGCATAATATAGTAAAAATTTGAGCCATTTTAATATATAATTCAATTTTTTTATCTGGAAAACTTTGAGGAAAGCACTTCTGATTTGCCTTTCCCAGGGTTACTTTTAGCTTGATTATACAGATCAGTTAGAGAGTTGTATAGAATTTACCTAAAAAAAAAAAAGTTAAAAACCCAAACTTTGATGATACACTCAGGGCTGAATCAAGACAGTTTAGAAATTCAGCAGTGTGAATCCGACCGGGCATTTGGGCGTTGATGTACTGAACATAAAATAAGTCTGAGCCACGTCCTGAGCAAGCATGTTTTATGACATAGGTGCCTCCGGGCTGGCGTCCATGCAGTGGCGAAATGATATAGACTTGTCTAGAGTGGGCGGAGGGGGGCTTGGGTGAGGGAAACGACCCTTTGGGGTTCCCAGGCATCTGCACAACAAGAGCTGTGTTCTCTAGGCTGTGGGTTAGAGCTATCAAACTGGGCAGGTTGGCGCCTTTATATCCTTTCCCCAAATGCCCTTTGCTCTTGTCACCTCTCTTGCCCTCTTGTCTTCAGTCAGAAGTACGGCACCACCAATCACAGGCCGCTCTTATGGCACTGGTGTGCAGGCCTCGTGTTTTGCCCTTCCTCAGGATTGCAGCCCTTACTTTGCACAGCACTTGGGGGCCCAGAGATGGATTGCGATTTGCCTGCAGCCACACAGCAAGTGGTGGAAGCAGAAAAGGTCTCCAGATGCTTGTTTTTTGGTTCTTTAAAAACAAAAAAATTATTTATTTATTTCTGTATGTATTAATTTGGTGGTACTGGGGGTCAAACCCAGGGACTTCACACTGAGTTACATTCCTAGCACATTTTATTTTTTTAATATTTTATTTTAGTTGTGTGACAGGGCCTCTCTAAATTGCCCAAGCTGGGCTCACACTTGTCATCCTGCTGCCCCAGCCTCTTGAGTAGCATGTGTCACCACATCCGGCCCCTTTTTTCTTTTTTTAAAAACAGCTAACATTACCTGCCTGAAATCTTTCCAACTTCTGTAGCCAAACACCAAACCCCGGGGTCTGCACCACACTGCACGTCTCCTGCCACTCCTCAGCTCTGCGCCAGTGCAGGCCAGGTCTTTTGGAGGCTACCGGAGGCGACCGGTGAAATGGGAATTGTGAGGTGAAATGGCTGTTCCTTCCAGACCCTTCCTCTTCTGGCTAGTTTGTGCTTTTTGTACCTTGCCACTGCCCCAGTGGTCCACAAGGGGGCGGGCTTCCCCTTCTATGCCAGCTTCAAGGTCTAGTGATTTTTCCACCAGTGTCCATGAAATGCAGGGTCCACATATTCTGATCCACAGAGGCTTTGATCCCAGACAGGCACTGGCTGTGGAATACCCACAGTTTAGGTGCCTACTCCACCAAAGGCCTGACCAAGGCTGCCTGGCTTCTTTGGAAGGGGTCATCCCAGGCTGGGTTGACCTAAACCATCTTTCAGTTCCTGAACCAGCTACCAGTATTCTGTGGTCTCTGGGAAGAGCCGTCCCAAATTTGCAGCATTTGCCCACAGGATGGTCATGATCTGACCTGGATGTTCTTACTCAGCTGTGGCAAACCTATGGCACACATGCTGCTGCAGGATGTCAGTTAACATGGAAAGCTCCATAAGGTTCGCAATCTCTACTCTTACCCTACCTAGGAAATAGTTCTCAGTTTTGAGGGAGCAGTGATTTCAGTTTTCTGAAAACATGGGCAACCTACTTAGTGTTCTCATGACTTTAGCAAAGCCCTGGAGCCATCCCATAAAACACTGCGGGAGGAAAGAGTGCTGTTTAGAATGGTTGTGGTGTCTTCTTCAAACTATTCAAATGCAGTTGTAAACGCAGGTTCAAACCTGTTCTGAAGAACAGAACATGTACTTAGGAGGGCGAGGTAGAAGAAGCGAGATGTGAACAACATATGAGGAGGAAGCAGAGCCCTTTGGTCATGGAACAGGCTGCTTGTGAGAGATTAAGCTCCCTATCAAAAGAGACATCTAAACAGAGGCTGGGTAACTAAGCAAGCAATCACAGGGATCATCATATGAAGGGTGAAACTGGGTTAAATGACTTTCTTAGTTCTCCTCCAGAGTTAAAAATTATGACGCTCCGAACCTTGTTTCTGTATCAATTCAGCTCCTCAGATGCCTACTTTACTTTGAAAAGCAGTAAATACTCCGATTTAGTAGTAGAGTATTTAAAAATCATCTTTGAAACAAAATACTCCAGCCTAGGAGATAGGGTGCCTCATATCCTCTTCCAGCACCTTCAGTGGTCCTTAGTGATTATTCTGTCCAACCCCAGGGCCAGACGTGTAGGTGGGAGTGCAGGGGCTCAGAGCTGTGATCTTAGAGGCAGAGTGTCAAGTGATTTGTTGTTTCCAGCTGCAGTATACCTGCGAATTCTCTCCTAGCTATTTTCCTATGCTGACCATTCACTGACCTCAGGCATAACATGCTAAGTTCCCCAACATTCCCACAATGCCATGCGCGGACACTGGAGTCTGACCATCCCAACTGTCTTTTTTTCTCTGCCTTCTGAAAAGCTACTCAAGGCCAGGAAGTGTGTCTTACCATTCTAATCTTGTAAATTTAGCCCATACTTACACACCTCCCGCACTCTCCCAGAATATACTTACACATAGTAGGTGTTCTTTGGAAAAGAAATCTTCCTGGGGCCAACTGACACCATTTACCATGTTTCTCCAATTTACATGGTGCCATGTTTTTCTTTGAAAAGTGAAACTTTCATTCTTGGAAAATCTCAGAGGCCGCAAGCTTACACGGCTGTGGTTTAACAGCATGTCACATTCCTGAAACCGACGCTCCATGTGTTTTTGGCCAAATAGGTTTTCCTTCCTTTGAAGTAGAGTCAACTCAAGTTAGAACCCTGGGACAGGGGTGGAGACTTAGCTCTGGACTGTGTGGTGGGTTTTCTGGGTGAGAGTTATCATGTTGCATCAATATTTGTAACCACATCTCCACAGTACAAAATCTTCCTCTCACTGCAGCCAAACCCTCCCTGGTCTGTGAAGGGTTGAATATCTATGCATGTATTTCTGATAGTAGTTGCTTCAAGATTTCTCCCTAAAGTCACTAGTAACTTCATTTAATTCATAAAACGAGAACAAAGTACCTCACTTATGACTAAATTCACTAATTATAGCCAAATTAATTCATTGATTGATTCATTAAGCATATCCATATCATCTGACATAACTGTGACCTACTTAATGATAGATGAGGGGATTCAGTATTTTGAAATAGAAAGTTCATTTAATATCAATTATTCAAATTTACTTTAAAGCTGAAAAATAGACTGGACAGATCATCCCTCAGGTTACAGCTGAGAAATTAGAGGTTCAAAGAAACCTTAGGTTTCAAAAGAGAATGTGCATAGCACATTGTAGTACTTGGCCCACAATTTTAAAAAGAAGCTACGTTGCTTATTTATATAAGCACCAGGGGAAAAAAAGCAGGCGAGCAGATTATTTGACACCAAATTGTTTCTAGGTTCTTGCTCATCACTATACTTCTAAGAGAGAGGCTCTTCAAGTTTCTGTGAGAAATTGAGGTTTTATGGCCACAAAGAACTTGACAGAAAGCCTAGTAGAAAGTACAGATTGCTGGCATTTCTGGTGAGGCTAGTGGCTGAGTTTGTACACTGGTAGAGGCAGGCCCTCAGACAGTTTGCACCTCTTCTACTAAATAGCAGAAAATAGTTTCTAAGTTAGGGATACTTACTTGTGAGAGAAAGATGTTCTCACAAGAATTTTGAGTACATTAGAATTACTGAGAGGACTTGTTGAAACACAGATTATTAGATTCCGCCACTATCGGTTCTCCAGGTGGTAGTCTCAGCCCAAGGACCACAATCTGAGACTCACTTGTGAAATTTCTGATCTGTAAGTCAAGGATCACAGACATAGGCAGGTCAGCAGGCACCACTGTAGGTGACGCAGTGTACCCTGAGCCAGGTAGCCAATGCACTGACGTGAGCAGCTGCTGCTCTCAGGAAAGTGCCAGCTGCTCAGCTCTGGCCTATGCTTCTCCTGAGCACTGAATACCTTGGTTTGGGCCTCTTTCAATTATTTCAGGAGGTGCTGAGCGTCCAGATTTGTATGAGAATGTCTGTTTTAGATGTTGGTGGTCAATTCATATTAAAAAAAAAAAACACGTAGCCAAAAAAACTTATTTGTGCCCCTGTAGCTGCCAGTTTACAATTTCTTCACTCTTTGATCCTGGCGAAATTTTTAGAGGGCTCAGTCAAGAGTAGTTTTGGTGAGTGACTCTGGTTCAGAGTTTCTTCTAAGGCTGCAGTTAAGATGTTGGCTTGTTACAGTCATCTGAAGGTCTGACTGGGACTGGAAGATCTGCTTCCAAGAAGGGACGCTGACATGGCTGTTGGCAGGAGGCCTAAATATTTTGTTATATGATTCCTTCCACAGGGGCACCTGGATATCCCCATGGTGCAGCAACTGGTTTCACCCATGTGTTGGTTTTGGGGATATTTGCAAGGCGAACAATATGATACAGGATACATAGTTTGTAAGATTATTTATAATAGTTACCCAAAGAATGATATACAAGAGAGTACAGGAAATCTGTCCACACACTATAGACCAGGAATCCAGCTGAGGGCCTGGTTCCCAGGATAATGTCCTGTATGAGTTCAGCTGAAAACTTAGAACCCATAACAACGCCCAACACGAGCCCAACTGGAGGCCCAGAGCCCACAACAACATCTCATGCAGGCCTGTTTCACGGTTCTGCACTGGGAAAACCCAAAGATCAGTGGTAGAATCTAGGAATTCTGTGCCAGTGGGATGAGGGATCTGTTCTAGCAGGCTTAGGGGTCTGCCCTTGAGCCAGAAAATGACACGCAAAGTAAGAACCAGAGCTCCTCCAAAAAGTACCACAACCATCCTCAGCAACAGTGAGGTCCCGAGCTCCTCCGATGATCAAGATGGCCAAGTTGCTGTCGGGAAAGCCAGTGCAGCAAGCTTCTCCAGGAGACGGGCAGTGCACCACCTTCCCCTCCAGAGCCAGGAAGTGATGCTCAAAGTGAGGACCAGAGCTCCCCAAACTGAACTAAAGCTATTTTCAGTGTCAACAAGGTCCTGAGCTCCTCGGAGGATGAAAACAGCCAAGTTCATCAGGAAAACAAGCATGACGAGCTCCTCCAACAGAACCAACAGCTCTTTACAGCTTCCACCAGCTCCAACAGCCTTTCTCTGCTCCCAACAGCCGCACTTCTTCTTCTCTAGCTCTGCCTCTTACGCCGCTGGCACCAATCCTCAGGTGGGCTTCCCACACACAGCATCATGCTTGCTCAGTTCAGCTAGTGGTTATAAGCTGACCACTGGCTGTCAATCCTCTACAAGCCAGAACAAGTGATTCAAAGGAAGGAGCATGACAGAAGCACCCATGTCTTTCATGATCTGCTTGCATTAGTTGCCTTTCATTGCTGGAACCAAGTATCAGATGTAACTTAAAGGAGAAAGGATTTATTTTGGTTCCTTGTCAGAGGTTTCAGCTCATTGATAGCTGGTTCCAGTGCTTTTAGGCCCGTGGTAAGGCAGAAATGGTGGAAACCTCATGGCAGCCAGGAAGGAGAGATAGTTGGAAAAGCGCCAGAGCAGGCGTACCTCCAGGGACATGCTTCCTCCGCTGGTCCCCATCTTCCAGAGCCCATTCAGCTGTGAACTCATCCATGGACTAACCCAGGGATGAATGAGTGTCCCTGACACATGAGTCTTGTGGGGACCCTTCAGCCTTAAACATAACACCAGCCTCGGCCATCACACGTCTTCATGCTCACAATGTCATATGGACTTCAGAAGTCAGCTATCTCCAGTGTAGGAGAGCACCATGCTTCTGAATATTAAAAGCTGAAAAGTCACTAGGGCCATTTGGAAGATGGCTACCCCGGTGAGTTTGAGTGGTTGTGTAGACTTTCCTGCCTTGATTTTTATCTTGCTTCTGGACTGTTGTTGATTTCAAAGATTGCCATTGTGACCCATCACTTAAGAACATTTATGGCTGAAATCAAGGCAAAATACTGCACCATTTCTCAGCTGGAGGAGTCTAATGGGTCAGTGAGGCCAAGGTTGTGAGTTGGAGACTCTTGGGTACTGCTTGTGCAGGTGGATGTTTAAGCTCTTCTGTTTGCCAGTTTTCAATAAGTCAACTTCATTCATTTATATTATTTTTCAGACTCCTAAGTTGTTTGAACTTTTAAGTAATCAAAAGGGTGATCAGTTCTCTTGGTTTGTCCGGAACTCAGCGATTTCTTGGGAGTCAGGACTTTCAGTGCTAAAATGTGGGTAATCCTAGGACTCAGTTGCAAGCAGATGTAAATTGACTCATTCCCTTCCACATGTGGACTCCAGAACCATGAGGATCTGGATCCCCTGATAGCTTGTTAAAGCTGCAACACCTCAGGCCCACCACAGACCTAATAAATCAATCTGCAGTTTCACAAGAGTCCAGGAGAATGTGATGCCCATTAAACTCTGAGGATCTCTTAATATAAGTGAGACCTGAACTTGCGCTTTCTGAAAATTCAGAAATTCCTTTTTGCCTCTGTGGACAAAATAGACTTCACAATGACCTAGTAGTATGTTGGTAATTTGACTTTGACATACATATCTTATTTTTTTTTCCTGCCTTTCACACTTTCCAGAGTAAAGACATCTAAAATTTCATTGTTGGAAGGAACCTAAAAGTCCCAACTCTAACCTGGGCTTGAGTAATAGTTTTTATAAAACTTTTTATGGTTGAAATTTCTCCTGTCCCCAAACAAAATGCCATAAACCCTACAGATAAGAGATTTCTGGGCATTTAGGTTGTTTCCAATTTCTGACACTCTAAGCAGCGATACAGTTAAGTATCCTTGTATATATAGACTCCATACAAAGTGGTGGTTTATTTCTGTAGGTTTGCTTCCTGAAATGAGGATGATATGGTATTGAGGATTTGCATTTAGAATTGTAATGGAGATCTAAAAAGGTATCTGTCAAAGAGGTGTATTTGAAAACACTTGCGGTGCTATTTTATGGAGCCATGGTAGAGTAAGTATCCTAGACATACAGTGCCCTAAGGAATGGCTACTACACTGTTTTATAGGAAAAGTAAGCTGTGGAACTTAAGTCCACTGAGGGGAGAACTGGAGATGACACTTCACAAGGAGATAATTCGTGCCTCCTCGTTACACTTATGGATGCTTCCCCTGGTTGTGAGGAGTATGTGTTGCTTTGTAATTAAGAATTTTAGGACAGAGAGAAAAAAATATCTCCTTTCAGAGACCTTTCTGACTCTGCCTCCACCGCCATGGTTCCTTCTCCCTACTTTCAGAGGCAGTATCTCAGTTCCCAGTTGAGGGCATGTGATTGGCTGGGGTCTGCATCCTGGCTAATTGTGGGGGCGATGTCTGACCTGTTTCTGTCCAAGGAGTCTATGGCTCACTTCTGTGGGGACAGTTGCCCTCTAAGAGGTATATGGTAATGCTATTAATTAGGCCCCTAATCAACGAATAAGGAAGAAAAATCCTATAGCCCTACTCTTTTGAAATCTCCCTTTTCTCTGCTCCCAGGAAAGCAGTTCTGAGTTAGTTGACAATATTTTCATAGCATGCTAGGATAGCCAACAGTCACTGGGCACCCACTATAAATGCTTAAGTATTTCACATTTCCTCATTACGTATGCATGAATACACAATGATATTTGTGATGCTGACACTTTTTTCAGACAGGGTCTTGATACGTCACCCAGGCTGGTCTTGAACCTGTAGGCTTAAGTGCTCTTCCTGTGTTAGCCTCCTAAGTACCTGGGACCATAGGTGCCATCAAGCACAGCTTAGATACTCTTGTGCTAAGGTACTGGAGATTGAACCCAGGGTGCTGTACATGCTACGCAGGCACTGTACTAACTGATCTACATTATTCTGAGACAGGATCTTGCCATGTTGTCCAAATTTGGTCTTGAAATTTCAATTTTCCTGATTCAGCTTCTTGAATAGCTGGATTCTAGGCATCTGCCATCTTACCAGGCTGTTGGATATCGTTTTTAATGCCAGTTTTACAAATGGAGCCACTGAAACACACACAACAATTGGGTAACTTGCCCAGAGTCACATGCTAGTGGATGCTGGAGCTGAGACTTGAATCCTGGTCACCCGAGTAAAAGGTTCTAATCAATATACTGTACTGTCTTCAGGTTTGTAGTACTTAGAATGGGTGGCGATTCCCAGTTTCACTAAGCACTTAGAGTGTGGTAGGCCTTGTCCTTACTGCTTTCTATGAATCAACTCATTTAATTCTGACGATAACATCAAATGAAAGAACCTCAGCTGCTCATGCAGGGTTCCTCCACTGGTAAAGACACAGTCCGGGCTTGTACCCAGTCTGCCTCCGGAGACCGCACACCCCAAACCCTGAAACCATCTGTTCTCTTTGCTTATGCGCACATCAGTGTATCTGCCTTGATCAAATCAATACATCTTCTGTATTGATTTGAAAGCAGTTATCTTGGAAGATACAGAAATTCAGGCAATTATCAAGACAATTCAGTTGAAGTTAAGGGTTTTATTTCAATTTTCTGTTTGGCTTTGAAGCTCTGAATTTAAGCTGATGTCAGCTAAAATAATTTAAATTAAACCTTAGCTCTGTCATTAGTGGGGTTTGCTTGGAAAGAAATCTGAAAGACGAAAGTGGGATGTGTGTGTGTGAGTGTGTGTGTGTGTAAATGTTCATTATTACAGAGAAGATTGGGAACAATAAAAAGGGAAAGAGATCAATATCATTTTGCTAAGTTATTGCACATTTAAAGCATAAAGATATGGTTCTTGTGTGGGGGATGTAATTTCAAAAGTTTCTGTGCTAGAGGAAATTTTTTCCAAGTGAAAAATAGAGTTTATTTTCAATTTGAATTGCAAGTCCTTCCAAAAGCAGAGTGGAGAGGAAGGATAATCCTGGTAGGAATAGGTTCTTTCTAATTTGTTTTATATACCTTCCTGTGATAAGCTTTAGAAAATCAAAATCATTACAAAAATTCAGGTGTTTTTCTGATTAAAATATTTTAGGTAATTCAAAAAAGCCAGATAATTTTATACAATAACAACCTGATTTAGGGTGGAAGAAAAGACGCTCGTGACCTCTGCAGCTGGATTATTGGAAGCAGAAAATTGCAGGGTGTGTCTGGCAAAGTGTGACTCTAGACATCAGCCTTGTCTCTGGAGGATAAACCACACGAGGGAGAGAAGGACTGAGAAGCTGGGTGGGACAGAGGAAGTCACATTTATGTGGCACAGGCTGCGCGTGGTGCCAGGTGACTTAGATTTCTCTGTGTGAACGTGGTTCACCTGCACATATCCTTCACAGAGAGCATCATTATACCTGGTTTGCAGATGAGAGTAACTGAAACTCAAAGAGGTAAAGTAACTGTCCCAAGTTCCCCTGCTACTAATTAGTTGTGCAGTTAAACTTGGAAAAGTTCAGGCGAGAAGTTTCTGTGCTAGAGGAAATTGTTTTTCAAGTGACTGGAAGCACCACTGTGTATGTGAGGAGGGAACAGCGACCAGAGGCATCTAGGAGGTGGGCCTCCGAAGTAGAGCTCTTAGATGGATGTGGTTAGCACAAAGCAGGGTCCCTGGGAGATGGGGACCCAGAACAGCTGCTGCCATGGGAAGAGACGCTGAACTGCATCTGGACTATGGGCCGGGGGCCCAGCACAGCAAGCAGAAGTGTCACAGGCAAGTCCGCTTCTCTGAGTGCCCACTCTCGAGACAAGTTGGATGGACTGAATGGCACTAGGCAGGCACAGTGTGGAAAGGGAGGGGCGTGTTGAGCCCCCAGGAGAAAGGGAATGAGCCAGAGCTGGACTGACCAGAGTGGAGGGCAGGAAGTCTGAGACCCAGGAGCACAGAAGCCAAGGGAAGAGCGAGAGACAGACTTCGTTTTTCTTTTTTCCTTGTTCTTAAGGCTTTTTAGGAGGTAACTCCAAAAGGCACAGAATTTGATGTGTGCTGGGAGAGAGAGAAGAAACTATAAAAGGGACATTGAAATTTGAAAAAAAAAAGAAGACATAATTGGATTTTGAGGAACCATGCCTTCATTATTAAAGTAGACAAAATTAAGGTCTGCTTTGTAATCTCTGTCTTCAGTCTTAATGAACACAGTGGTCTTCTTGCATGAGTGCAAATGCAATGTACTGAACTGGTATTTGGAGCTGTTAGGAGGCAATGGGCCAGCTTAGATGGGGGAAGAGGGAGGAGGGGAGCCCCTGGGTAAATTGGGTGTAATTGCAGCCTGGTCCAGGGAGGAGCCTGGGGTCATCCAGCCCCTAACACTCCACAGGGGGAGTCTGGCACTTACCACACACCCCAGCAGGAAGCCTGGCAGGAAGGGCTGGGGGTTGGGGACAGTTTCCCTTGGCCAGTCAGCTCAGACGAACTGTGCCTCCTTCATCAAAGGCTCCCATTTGCCCAGTGTGGCTTCCTCTGCCGACCGACCGGAAAACAGCAGGAATCTGGGGGCTGGAGTGGTGCCCACGTTCTCCCCGTTCTCCCTGGAGCATCTGGCATATATTTTGTTGGCTCCCAGATCTTGGTAGTGGGGGCCAGGGAATTTGGGGGCTTCCCAAGGAAGCTTCTTGCTCACAGCTCTAGGGAAGTTGGTGGCTGCTCTGCAAACCTACAAACCATAGTAACCCCTCAAATATCCTGCTGACCCCCCACTCTTCCGCAACTTTAAGTCTGAACTTGGCTCAGATGTCACCTTGTCAGGGATCACTTCCCGGCCACCCTCTTTAAAGTTATTTTCCTCCTTCCTGGACATTCCCTCTGCCCTTTCCTCGCTCCGCTGTTCTTCAGAACACCGTCTAACCTGCTTTATAATTTCCTTGTTTATCTTGCTTTCTAAATCTAAGGTCTTCCTTTCCAAATGTAAGGTTCTTTAAGATAGGGGTTTATTTTTGGTTTTGACACTGTCAAACCCAAGCACCTAGATCAAAGTGCCAAGCCCTCAGAGGTCTTAAAAAAAATCACAGTTGAATGGATACCTACACATCTCAGCCATGGCATCTCGGAAAGAGCAGGACTACTGTGCCTGATGAGACCAGGCTGGATGCTGGGCCAGGAGATGGGAAGGCTCTCGCTCTGCCCCCACACAGATAACATGTCCTGAGTTGTACATGGGAGCCTGAGAGGGTCACCACAGCGTGCTGGTAGGACTAAGGGTTCACCAGTTAGTTTTCTTCTTGGATTACATTCATGGTGTTCTTATTCCTGTTCTAATGCTCTGGCCCATGGGGACACTTCAGGAGTCACAGGTGAGGTCACGGATTAGGGTGATTCTGCAGGCCAGAAAGACGAGATGCTGTGCAGACAGGGATGAGACCACGTCTTTTTTCAAGGCTGCAGCTCGTGTAGAGAGGCTGTGTCAGATCTCTGGACAGTGACCTTAGTAGCCTGGTGAACATATTGTTCTCTCCCTTGGATTATGAGAGGACACTTCTGAGAGGGGATGGTACAAATACCAATGAGGTGAGAGAAGAAAAGAAAAGGGGGAGTGGGATTGGGAAAAACAGTGTGTTGTCCCATGAAGATGGTGCATTGGTCAGCTTCCCCAGAGCTGGTACAAAGTGCCTGATGCCTACACTTAAAGGAGGACAGGTTAATTTTAACTCAGAGTTTCAGAGTTTTCAGTTCATGATTGGCTGGCTCCAAAGTGAGAACATCATGATGGAGAAAGATGTCTCAACTCATAGCATCTAGGAAGTCAAGATCAAGGGAAGGGCCAGGGAAGAAGAGGCCATAGTTCACAGGGTCATGACCCATGGTCACATCTTCCAATCAGGCCCATCTCCTAACAGTCCATTTAGCTATGAGCTCCTCAGTGGGTTACCCCACCGATGAGGATGGTTAGTGCCCCCACCATCTAATCATTTCGTCAGAAGTCCCTTAATCCACTCAAATGGGCAGTCATACCCAGCACAGCAGTATGGCTTTTTCATCTTCAGTGCTGTCTGGATTTCTATTACTTATTCCTGCTGTAAGCTTCAGAGAGTGACTGTACTCCTGGCTGCTAGACAGGGTCCTTGGGTGAGATGCTGGCTGAAAGGGCAGCTAACACAGGCTGCACTTAAGACTATGGTGATCCAGGGTTGGCCAAACTCAGAGACTTCAGCATATATTCCAAAGTTAGTGTGTATTTCAACTATTTTTCTTTCTGCACTTATGAACACTTCACTCCTTTATTCCTTTTTTACTTTCCCTCTCAACTACGCAGTCTCTGTTGTGGGCAGAATTCTAAGGCAGCCGCTGAGATTGTCATCCGTATAGGTGTATCCTATGCAGTCCCTTTCCCTTGAGTGTCAGAGGGATTTGTGACCATGATGGGCTCTTTTGGTCAAGATATAGTATAAGACAAGAAGCACTTTGCAGATGCAATCAAAGTCCTTAAGCAGTTAAATTGAGTTACCCAAAAGGGGAAATGTCTTGGCCTGACTCAATCAGGTGAACCTGTAAAAGGGACCAGACCCTTCTGAGGAGAGCATTTTAAGGGTGAGTGTGAGACACAGAAGAAGGTGGCTCACAGCCAGCACAGGAGCTGAGCGAGGTCCTTGGCTGACAGTGAGTAAGGAGTTGGAGACCTATCATCCTATAGCAAAGGATGGAATTTTGCTGGAAATCTGAATGATGCCAGAAGAGGATCCTGAGCTCCAGTGAAAATCTAGTTCAGCTGACACCTTGATTTCAGCCTGTGAGACACTGAACAGATGCCCTGGGGAAGCTGTGCCTGGACTTCTGAGAGCTGAGTAATAAACGGATTCAGTTTCAAGTCACTATGTTTTTGGTAATTTGTAGGCAGCAATAGACAGCTAAGACCGTCACAGTCACAAATATTTATCGTGTACTATTGCATGGAAACAGGTGCTGGGGGCAGAGTGAGGGACAGACAGACACGCCCTTGTGCTCAGGAGCTCAGGCCATAGCCCAGTGTCTGGAGGTGACACAGACTAGGGATGAGTCGGATTATCTCGGGTTCAAATCCTGGCTCTGTCTCTTGTCTCCTATCTAGAACTGGGCAAATCGTCTGAGCTTCCTATACTTCAGTTCTTTGCATCTGCCAGCCAAGGACTCAAGTAGCTCTACAGAGATTTCACGGGCTCAGTGGGATCACGTAAGGGGTGATTGCCTCATCTGTGCCTGGTGTGGAGTAGGAGCGCAGAACCGTCAGTTGGCATCAGGCAAAGTCCTAGTTGGGGTCACAGGACAGGGGACACTCGAAGCTGTTATTTTTTAAAAATTTTATTATTAAGACAGAAGAACCTAGAATAAGACAGAAACAATACAGAAAATACCAAGTTATAGGGAAGATAGTAGGGAATTGGCACTGGATACTGTATAACATAATGTTATATTCATATTTGTTATAACAAAATCAATAAAGGAAATACCAAATTACAGAGGAGATGGCAGGGAACCATCACTGGATGCTGTATTACAAAGTGTTGTCTTTGCATTTGTTAACACAAAAACAATAAAGGAAGTACCAAAGTACAGAGAAAATAGTAGGGGGCCACCACTGGATATTGTATTACATAATGTTATCTTCATCTTTATTACTCAGTTATATAGATGATGGCTCGTTCAATTAATCAATTTTCTCCACTTCACCTCCGTTGTTCTACCACCCTGTCAGTCGTCTTCCCACTGGTAATAACTGCACTTTTGGCTTATTTACTCCCTCATGCTCTTACTTTGGGAAGAGACTTGATTGCTTCTAAATATGCTGTATAATACATGGGTGTTCACAAATTACTATGGCAGGAAGTGGAGAAACACTCTTTGGCAAGCTCTCACAGCTCTTGGGTGTCCAGTCAGGTAGGTGGGGTTACACAATGAACCACCAGGCTCTGTCAGTGCATGCACGTCTATAGGCCTCAGACAAGTCTTCAGGGCTGTCCCAGGGGCCAGGCGGAGCATCTGGCATGCCCCAGTTCCCGAGCAGAGCTCCAGGGACAAGACGGAGCACCTGGCATACCTTGAGGGCTGGGCAGAGCTCTGGGGGCGGGGCAGAGTGCCTGGCATGCCCCTGGGGCTGAGTGGAGTTCCAGGGACAAGGCGGAGCACCTGGCACACCCCAGGGGCCGGACACAAGCTATTATCCTACCCCCAGCATCAGTGGATGAGAGAAATGAGGCTGGGCGTGCCTTGATCCTACTTAAGTGATGCCAGGCTGTGATGGGAACTCCCAGCAGCTAAGGGAGGCATGGACATTTCCCTTCACTGTTGTTCTTTTTAATCACTGAGAAAGACAATGATGGAAACAAAGGCATTTCTGAGGACTCTGTTCTGCTGCATCTGGCTCTAGTTTCCTTGTTATGGGGGTGTATAATTTCCACTAGAAAATGTTGGGCTAGCTTAAACCCTTAATCAATGTAAATTTTTATTCATGTGGCAGAATCTGAGCTGCTGCTACTCACTTGGATGAAGAATACTTCATATTCTAGTGTGGATGATGATACAGGAAGTATAATTTGGCCCATTATTTTTGGAGGACAATCTTGGCATTATATATCAAAAGCCTTAACATTATACATAATGTTGATCCAAATGTTCCAATCTTAGCTTTTAGCAAATATTTAACTGGAACAATGTTTACTGGAAAATATATTACAGAAAACACTGTAGGCAATTTATTGTCCAGTGAGAGGGGACTGGAGAAGCATCTGAACAACAGTACTATGTAGTCATTAAAAATGATACTGAAGAGAGGACCCACCTATGCCACCCTTACCACTGCCACTGCTGGCTCCAGGCCTTGTACAACCTGTGCCTGAGCCAGGAGCAGAGCACGACCTGCACCCACTGATGCCAGGTTTAACATGACCTGTGTGGGAGGCAGGAGGAAAAGGACCCAGGCACCCAAACATGGCTGACACTGACATTAGCCCAGGCTTCTCATCCGTATGGGAGGTAGGAGGAGGGAGTCATCACATGTTCCATACTCACTGCTGCCACTGCCAGTCCAGTCCTCCTGCAATTCGTGCTAAAGGCAGGAGGAGAGCAGCTGAGCTACAAAATCTTAGCCAGCTCTGCTCCTAAGTTCTCTGCAGCATGCAGCAGCAGAGGTGACTGCCAAAAGACTGACCTGATTTTACTACTATAGCCAAGGTGACACAGTTGTCTCTGACAATTGGTTTTCTCTGTATGCCAACATCTGGATTGCCTTGTGGTCACAAACAATACAATGACCCAATTCCTGAAGAACTGGGCACTGGGCCAAAGAAGCCTCAAAACAAACAAATAAACAAAAACAAAAAAAGACAACAAACAACGTGCCTCCCAAAACTCTAAACTTCCCTAAAACCAGTTCAGGGGGCAACAAGGGAGAGGAACTCATAAGACACACTGCAGAAAGGTCCGAAAGAGTATCCATGAAGGTTAAACAGTTCAATAAAGTGCTTGTGTAATTTAAAGATGGTATAACTAATCAGACAATGATCCCAATAAAGCAAATAGTTGCGAGTCTAGAGAAGACACTAACAAAATTCTAGTAGAGTTGAAAAAGATGCAAATCATGAATGCCAAGCAGAGAAAATGATGAGAGTCCCAAAGAAGTTACAAACAGCAATCAAGGAGATTAAAAGTACTACTAAAAGTATAGGCTACAGAAGCAACCAGTATGAAGACAGAGTGTCATATCTACAGGACAAGGCTGTGGTTAATGATTAATGAGGGATACCTTAAAAACAAGAGAACACAAAAAAATTGATCCAACAGCTGCTAGATGACTCAAAGAAGACTAATATAAGAGTAAGTGGAATTCATGAAAAATCAGAAGACAGCACAAAGGGCCTAACAAGACTGTTTATAAAAGTAATAGCAAAAACTTTCCAGACACAGAAAAATAATTTAAAGTATATTTAAGTGACACATATAAAACTCTGAATAACCATGGTCAGAAGACACAACTCCACAACATATAATAATTAAAATATCAGAAATCTAACACAAGAACAAAATTTTAAAGGCTGCTAGAGAAAAATCAACAAATCACCCAATGAAGGAAAACTTATAAAAATGACAATAGATTCTCAACACAAACCTTAAAGGTAAAGAGAGTTTGGGATGAGAGTTTCAAGCTCTAAAAAACCAACTTCCAACCCAGACTGATATATCTTACAAAATTATCTTTCAAAATTGATGGAGAAATAAGATAGTTCCACGATAAAGAGAACCTAAAGAAATTCATGATCACCACTCCAACACCATCCAAAATTCTCAAGGATATCTTAAAAGGAGACAATTAAATTAACAATGCCAAAAGGTCCAATAAAATGAGTGCATCAGGTCGTGCCAGGAATTAAGTAGAAAAAATTGAAAGCAAAACAGCAATAAGTAAATAATACAATGACAAGAATAGTGGCCCTGAATCAAGGCCAGCAATTTTCTGAAGCTGTTGGTTTCAAGCAGGAGCCTAAAGTGGTATCTTTCTATGGTCTGTTGGCCATTTCAGAACTTTAGAAATGTAATGGTCAATTCATTAGAAAGTAACAAATAACGAAATAAATTTTACAAGAGGACTTCAAGACAGCGACCAGGTAGGCAGCAGAGAGAGAATCTCCTGGAGGAATGCCACTCAGACAAAGGAATATAGGAATATAGCAACATGTGAAGGACAGAAGGGAAAGAGGTGGGTATCCTGAGCTCAGGAAGGATCTGAAATGGGAATTGAAGCCCTCGGAAAGACTAAGCAAAACCTCTTCTGGAGGAAAGGATCAGAGATCCACCATGGCGCAGTCGGAGGGAGAGGAGAAGGAGGAAGTCACTGCTCCAAACACACCCTTGGCCCACGCCCTTGTTCTGGCATTTGCAGCTTCAGCTTCAGAGACCCACGCTCACGGAAGTCTCCCAACTTGGCCAGGGGAGAGTGGGGTTCTGATAGCTGGTCCAGGCCTGGAGAGGGGAGGGCGCAGCCAGGAAAAGAGGCAATGGCACTCGGGAGCAGTTGTTGAACCCAGTGTGACGATGAGAAGTTATGACAGCCACTGGGGCGGAGTCCCCACCCTGCGGCAACCTTCCTAATCAGCGCCTGGAGAGAATCAATGCAACCAGTACACAGCCCACCACACCAGGCTCTGTGCCTGCCTTGAGGCAGTGGCCCCTGCCTCTCCACTGGGTGAGCCGCTACCAGCGGAGAGCAGCAGGGAACCTCGGCGGCGGCGAGCTGTGGCAGCTTCCAGGGATCCGGCCGAGGAGTGGATGGGGGCTCCAGCACCGCAACGGGAGGGAGATGCAGATGGAGGTGGATTGCGTGGCTCCACGCCCTTCTCACTCCAGCATCAGGCAGGAAGCACGAGCTGGGTTGCTGGGGCTCAGCTCCCACCCTGAACTCTCTCTGGGAGCACCTTGAGTCTCAGCGGCTTGAGCAAGCACCACCTGTTCCTGGCAACAATGGGACGAATCCACGGTCTTCAGGACTCACCCCAAACTATTAATGTGAGCACCAAGAGCACCTCCTTACAGTTTGCACATATGAACCTTGCATGAACTCATAGAAACAAATTAGATGAAAAGCAGCAGACCGGGAGTCTGAAAAACAACAACATACTCTATACAGCAGACCTGAGAAAATCCTCCAACTCTATTCTAGAATTAATCTTTAAACTCAGTTTATACCCTGAAATAACAGTGAGAATGGGCTGGGGAGATTTCAAGCCCTTATACCAAGCATCGTAAGTTTGTCCAATGCCCAGCTGCAAGGGGTGGGGAATGGTAATACTGGAGATCAGGAGGAGGGAGGAGAAGAAAGGGCCTCCGGCATCGAGGCAACGGAACAGAGCCAAATGGGTCACCGAAGGCGCCCAGACGGGGGCGCGTGCCCTGCGGCTGCTCCGCTGTGGGCCCCGCGGCTGCTCTGCTGTGGGCCCCTCTGAGGGCGCCCCACGGACTGGACCCACCCCCACCCATGGCACGGCAATGGGGTGGAGCCAGGCGGTGTGCTGTGAGCATAGGTGCTTTTCCACCTCCGACCATGGCAGTGTGTATAGACCCATGTATGTTATAGTATAGTCTGAGGCAGCTATGTCTCTTCCCAAGGTGAGAGTCCAGGGGTATAGATAAACCCAGGAATACAGTTATTATCACATGGAAGAAGACTGATTGAGTGGTAGGGCAGTGGAGATGAGGGAAGAGAAAATTGAATGATCAAATGGGCCATCATCTGTGTAAGTGAGTAACAAATGTGAAGGTAACACTGACAAGAAATTTATAGACTAAAAATCAAAGGATGGAAATCAATAAGCAGAAGTAGCTGTCCTATTTTATTTCAAGTTAAAGCTGACCAAAAGAGGCAACAAGGACAGTACATGTTGGTTAATGGAACTATTCACCAGGAAGAGATAACAATTATAAATATACATACACCAAACCATGGTGCACCAAAATTAATAAAACAAACACTAATAGACATAAAAAAGCAGATATACACCAATACAATTATAATGGGGATCCCCAATATCACACTATCACAAATAGATCAACTAAACAAAAAAAACAACAAAGAAATATCAGAATTAAAACCAACCTTTGAACAAATGGTGTTAGTAGACATACAGAATATCCCACCCAACAACAAAAGAATGCACATTCTTTTGAGCAGCACATGGTACTTTCTCCCAAAAAGATCACATGTTATCTGATAAAGCATGCCTAAGTAAATGCAGAAGAATCAAAATTTAACATGCATATTATGAGGTCACTGTGCAAGCATACTAGACATTAATAACAAAAGAAACCACAGAAACCATGGAAATTAAACAACATACTCTTTAATAATCAGTGGGTAACACAGGAAATTAAGGAAAAATAAGATAGCTCCTAGAATTAAATGATAATGCTAATACAACATACCAGAATGTATGGAATACAATGAAAGCTGTCCAGTGAGGGAAATTTACACTTGTGGATGTCCACATCAGAAAAACAGAATGAATCCAAATAAATAAATTAATGATGCATTTTAAAGTCCTAGAGCTGGGTGTGGTAGTGGACACCTGTAATCATAGCACCTGGGAGGCTGAGGCAGGAGGATCAAAATGAGTTCAAGCCCAGCCTGAATTACAGAATGAGTTCAAGTTAGCCTGAACTATATAGTGAGACTCTGCTTAAAAAACAAACAAAAAACAATGAAAGGTCCTAGTAAAACAAGAACAATTAAAGTCCAGAGTTTGTACAAGGAAGGAAATCATACAGATTACAACAGAAGTCAATGAAACGGAGACTAAAAAAAAAAAAGAATTAGTTACTCATAGAGCTTGTTCTTTGAAACAATAAACAAAATAGACTCTTAACCAATCTTACCAAAAAAGGTAAGAAGAAACACTAATCAGTGTAATTAGAAATGAAAAAGGTAAAATCACAACAGACATTGTCAAAATTCAGAAAACTATTATGAACTATTTCATAAGTATATATGCCTCAAAACATTAGAGAACTCAAAAGAAGTGGAGAGATTCCCAGATACGTGCAGATATGGATTATCAAAACTGAACCACAAAAAAGGAAAAAAAAAACTTAAACATATTGAACATTCCAGTAACAGAAGCAGGAATAAAAAAACTACTAAGAAAAGCCCAGGACATGTTGGATTCGCAGTCAAATTCTACAAGAAATTTAGAGAAGCTCTAACACCAATACTCCTCAAACCCTTCAGTGAAATCAAGAAGTAAAGAGTACTTCCAGGGCTGGAGATATAGCTCAGAGGCACAACTGCCTGCCTGGCAAGTGCAAAATCCTGATTTTGATTCCCAGCACCAAAAAAAATAAATAAATAAATAAAAAATTAAGAGTACTTCCAAAATCATTCTTGGAAACTAACAAAAAAGAAAATTTCAGGCCAATCTCTCTAATGAGTACAGATGCAAAAATCCTTAACAAGGATTTTTTTTTTATTTTAAAGACAAAAGAATGGAGACATATGAACCAGAAAAGCCATAAACAATACAGAAAATACAAAGTTATACAGAATATAGTAGGGAATTAGAACTGGATGTTGTATTACATAGTTATCTTCACATTAGTTAACACAAAAACATTAAAGGAAATACCAAATTATAGATAAGATAGTAGGGAATTTGC